>JBCEWB010072978.1:0-13161 GCA_039654565.1 Peronia peronii | reverse complement strand
AAGAGGCTTTTACAGAGCAAGTTAGAACAGTTCCTGCACTTAATGTTTCGGAGCCTGACTGGGCCCCCCAGAGAATTTTTAGTGTATTTTCACAAGTGGTTGTAACAAGAGGATTGGGAAAAAGGGGGGGGGGGGCGAAAGGGAGGGATATTATTGGTGTTTCCAACTGTAGGAATGGGTTAATTGAATGTGATGATGAGTCGGTCAGTCCAGGGAGTCGGAGTGAGTGAGTGTCACAGAAATGGGTAGGCCTAAGACTCAGTCTGTCTAACAATCAGAATAGATGTAGCCAGAACTTTGACATCATCACTGCTCTACCATAATGGCACATTAAGTTATTTTCAGCATGTACCAGTTAATGAGGAAAAGCTGAGCTTATTGTAGCACAAATCATTTAATGAGACATGCCATTACTATTCTGTTGAATGAAAACGTATAGTAAGTCTGTTGGCGTATGTCTTTTTCTCATGGCAGTATCTGAGATCTCTGACGCTGAGAAATGCCATGAGACATGAGTTGTATTTTGACGTAAGTCTGGCTTATGCCATTATCATAGTGCAGTGACTGTATATGAGTATAGTAAGGGTCGCGGGAGGGGTGGGGGTGGAGGTGGAGGCGGGAGCGATTCGATAGGCTTCAATGATGAGATGTCCGAGTATGAGATTTGGGAGAAAAGGACAGGAGGGGGGAGGGGGGGGGGGCAGACATATAGGTCCTCTTGCAGCGCAGCGGAAGACCAACTAATAATCAAAATATACAACTGTCTCTTGTTTAATTTTGAAACAAACAAACAAACAAACAGTCAAACAAAGATGAAGAGTAAAATATACACGAATATACCTAAGCCTCTCACCAGCAGAAAATCAAAATGTGGAACCTAATCCAATCACACATTATTATACCACAGAGAAAAAAAATATGAGAGTCAAACAAACACGTTGTTTATCATTGTGTTTCCTCTATCTCTGGCCTCATGCCATTCCCATCCTGTATCGACCGGAGGGGTGTGGGGGGGGGGGGGGGAAGGGGGGAACTCAAATGAAATATAGGGACATATCGAGAAACTTCTATCCCATTTCTCGGATGGGAGATAAGATCAGATGAACTTTGACAAAAAACCTTTTCCCTGGAAATGTCTGTCTCGAGAAAATGGAGATTTAGATAATAATGACAATAATAATAGAGAACATTTATAGATCGCTTGTCCCCATACAGTTAAAGACTCTACGGGCTTTGCAATCTTTATTGCTCCGACATAACCAATGGAGACACTGGCAGACGTTCTCAGCTTCCTGGGAAGCATAGTGGTGGCTGCCTCTTTGGCGCTCAAATCCTGGTCTAGATCTAGTTTTGTTCTTTCTCCTTTAACACATAATAAACAAAATGTAGTTTTTAGGACATTAACTGATGCAGTAGGTGGCCTTTATATATATATATATATATATATCGTGGAAAATTATAATATCAGAATAAGTGCGGAAATAATTTTAAACTATGATGAGAGAAAGGATATTTTGTCGGAGTAGACCAGAATGAAGATACGATCACGTCGGGTAGGTCACATGGTCCTGGAGCTTATCAGTGCAGGTCAGACCTGCCTGACCTTGTTCTTCACAGTTCACAGACTGCCTGGCTGCCACCCTCCGACTCTCCTCCCATCCCTCCCCCTCCATCCCGTCACCCTCTGTCGGCCCAGTCCCACGGGGATTGGAAAACACTCTAGTTAATGAGTTTTGTACATAATGTAGTTGGAACCCTTCCCTCCGCCCCATTAGACTGGGCCCATACATACAGCCTGCATACATATTATCTTTTTGGAGTGGTATTTGATGACTGGTATTGGCATCTGTTCTCACAAGCTAAAAGTGAAAAAACAAAAATTCAATTGTATCAGCATACAAGAGATCGGCTTGACTGGGATTTGGCTGTTGTTGGGCACAGCATTGTTGGGATTTGTTGTTTTCTGGCTGGAGGTATAAATCAATCTGTCTGAATGTATGAATGGCTGTAAATGATATCCTAATGTGCCATCTGTCTGCATCTTGTCTGTTGTCTAGTTTTTCTGTCTGTCTATCTGTTTGTTTGTCTATCAGTTATCTGTCTGTCTGTTTGTCTATCACTGCTCAGTCCAAGATAAGATGGGCTAATATAAGATAAACCTTGTTTGTCCTTAAAAAAAAAAAAACAATTCACTGTTGATGAGACACAGATTATGTGCAAGACAACATTCACACACTCAAGTGCTTAGAGAGACAAACATCACAAATATCCTCAAAACAAGGCAAACTCAAGAAATAGCCTCAGGCAAATTGTAGTCAGATACTAAAAGAAGACTGTACCTATGCATCAAAACCATGAATCTTTTTCTCCAAAGAGCAGACATTAAGGTTTTAATTTTTGTTTTTTTGGAGGTGAAAGATTCTTACAGATTCTGCTGCACTTGAAGTGAGAATTGGTAACTGAATGATGTATGATGAAAAGATAAGATGTACCAATAGCCACAACAGGGACAAGTTGTCAAAATTTGCAGACAAGAATATTTTGTAGGAAATGTTCATAATGTGTACTCTTGGAGTACAGCATAATTTTACCATTTAGGATGATCTTAATACATTACGTGGTAAAATTACTTACAGCTTTTTTTATTGATTCAGAAAAACTTTCTCTGCTGCTTTGTATTCAGTATGCATGCATTGAACAGAAAATGATCAAGTATTTGTGGTTCTTTGCTATTTTATATGATCTTGATTCTTTAATATCTTGAATTTGCTGACTTCATTCACATATTATTGGTAAACTCAGGATTGATTTGATCTAACCATCTGTATTTGGTGTATGTTCATTGAACAGTTTTTTTATTTATTTTTTTAAAAGACAGTATGTCGTGCTTTTTTTTACTTTCTGCAGTTCATTGCTGATCATGTAGAGACCAACAGCCTATTCCATGATGACAAAGAGTGCCAGCAGCTAATTATGGAAGCCCTCAAGTACCATTTGTTACCAGAACGCCGATCATCATTCCAGTCACCCCGCACCAAACCCAGAAAGTCCACAGTTGGAGTTTTGTATGCTGTTGGCAGCATGGAGTGTACCAAAGGTTTGTTTTTGTCAACTGTAGCATTGTATTATCCATTTATTTTCAGTGAGAAAATTCTTATTTGTGAACTGCCTATAAGAAGTAAATGGTATGAAAAGTCAAGTCAGATCATTACTGTGCGGAGTGGCATCCAAAGCCAAAATTTTGCTGTACAGCCATAAACTTAATGCACTAATTGATTTGCATGTAAGATTTAATCAAAGTGGGTTGCTAGTTATAGAGTATTCAGTGACAAATAGCAATTCAGAATCCGAAAATCATTAAAATTATCTATGATATAGCCTATCTTCACATACGTTAAGTCTTGTACTTGTGTTTTGATATCCAGGTCCCACGAGTATAGAAAAGTATGATCTGCGAACCAACACCTGGACCCAGGTAGCCAACATGTCCGGGCGGCGGCTTCAGTTTGGTGTGGCAGTGCTGGATGACAAGCTGTTTGTGGTGGGGGGCAGGGATGGACTGAAAACCCTCAACACTGTAGAGTGCTATGATCCCAAGAAGAAAACTTGGACTCTGATGCCACCAATGTCCACACATAGACATGGCTTAGGTAGGTCAGGGACAAGAAAAACAGGTGTAGGAAAGAGTGTGTTGCAAGATAGCAATGAAGAGATTAGGGAAAGACACAATGTCTCAGCATTTGTATTTCACTTGTTAAGAATTACAAATTCATTTGCAAGTTCATTGTGACATGAAGTTGGAAAAACACATCAAGAATCATCACTGTAGTTATGTTTGAAGAACACGGCCATACTGGAGAGTCATAATTTACAAGCTCTATATCTAATTCTCAAGATCATATCCTACTATGAGAACAAAATCTTTGTACCACTACTTACAGCTCTAAATGTAATTTCCTTGCTGTTTGGTCTTTGATCTGACAGGTGTTGGAGTTCTAGAAGGTCCAATGTATGCAGTGGGAGGACATGACGGCTGGTCCTACCTCAACACAGTGGAACGTTGGGACCCCCAGGCCAGACAGTGGAGCTATGTGGCCCCTATGTCCACTGCTCGCAGCACTGTGGGTGTGGCTGCCCTGCATGGAAAGTGAGTGCTCAGCACAAGAGTGGTCCATCGTTTATTTCTTGTCATACTGATTTTAAAACCTAGTTTTATAAACATTATGCTCTTTCCCATATCATGGTACTGTTTATATGGACATTGACTTTATATAAAGGCTTGATATTGTACTACACCTCTGCCTGTGTGAATATAATCTGGCTTGTTTACTCTCTGCACAATTCACGGTGCTATTCTGTTGACTCACAATGACATTGTATGTTCATTCCATCATATGAACATTCATTGTCACTTTTCCAGTGCCAGTCTGAATATGCCCTAGTGCTACAGATCTGTCTCTGTCGTTCCTTTATACAGAATGCTTTTATTATATACAAATAGTCGTGTTTTGGGTCAGATTTGCACTTGGCTCCTGTCATGTTAGAATGAGGTGTTATACTTTAAATATGTGCTGCAGCAGTTCCTGGTCTGTCATTTGTATACTCTGAACTCATGCAGGCAGTTCTGAGAGATACAGAATTGTTGGCATGGCATGAAATAGACTGGAGATATTGAGTGCCTGTAATGCCATGAAGGCTAACAGAATCTGGAGAGGCAATGTGATAGTCATAGTTCACCTCATCATGTGTTTCAGAAGAATTGGGACAGTAGAGTAATGATTGATGGTGTGATATTTGTATGATGTGTCATTGAGGTTCGGGAAGGGTCAGCCAGGATAAATGTTAGAACTTTGTAGAGGGATATAGAGGTCTAGATGGCAGCATATTCAAATGCTGCTATGAAACACACATCTCATAGAAAGTCAGATTGTTGATCGAGATGTGTCATTCATCATGGCTAGAAACTAATTGACGCTGACGTCAGTGAGATCGTGGCAGTTCCTCTGACCTGACATATTTCTGTCTTCAGACTGTATGCAGTGGGTGGCAGAGACGGCAGCTCTTGCTTGAAGACAGTGGAATGTTTTGACCCACACACCAACAAGTGGACACTCTGTACTCCCATGTCCAAGAGACGGGGTGGTGTTGGTGCTGCTAACTGTAATGGCTTTCTCTATGCAGTCGGGGGCTATGAGGCCCCGGCCACTAACCCCAGCAGCAGCAGATTTGACTGTGCAGAGAGGTAAAATTTTCACACTTTTGTGAGTCATTTTCTGGATTAAATAAATGTATCTGACAGAACTGGGTGTTCTTCTTCACAACAGATAAATCTACACGATAAATTCATGAACTGTGAATTATGTTATACCAAGGGCAAAGTTGAGAACAGTGTTATAAATAAGTCTTTGGTATAGTGCTCAACTGTTCGCACAACCTTATAACTCTTATCCTAGATGTAAAAGCTCGAAATCAATTTCCACACATAGACCTTTGCTTCTGAGATTTTCATCCAAGCTTAGCCAGAATCCATTGAAAATGGGGCAAATTTGCTCATGGGTCCAACTTTTTTCAATAGTGTCAGTCCATTTTCAGGCTCTTTGAAAATTTTATCATTGCCAGCTATGATTTTTTTTGCAGCAAATAACAGATATTGTGAAAATCAACATCTTGACAATGGAGCAAGTACTTAGCAGTGGATATTCATGTCTTATCTAACAAGTTGAACAAAAGGAGAAGGTTCTTTCACTCCATGATTTTTCAGTCTCATCATTCTTTGTCCTTGATATCACATCTGTATCTTCAGTTCATTGTCGCTGTTAAGAACCTGTTAAAGTAAATGTTTTATCACTCAGAGAAACTGACATCTGTACTCTCTCTTAATTGTACCAGATATGACCCCAAAACAGACCAGTGGACAATCATCGCTCCCATGAGTAGTCCTAGAGATTCAGTGGGATTGTGTCCATTAGGAGACAAACTCTTCGCTGTTGGAGGCTATGATGGTATGCAGTACTTGAATGACGTGGAGTGTTACGAACCTGTGAACAACGAATGGATTAAAGTGAGTCACTTTGTCTAGAAGCAATTTGTCTTTAGTCATGTCTTTAGCAAGGGTTATCAATAATCTGTTAAAGAAGTTAAATAATGATTACAGACATTAGAGTGTGGAGAAGTCCAGAGATAAATTTTAGATAAGACTTAGATTTGTGTCGGACATCCATCAGTGCATATCCTTGTGCTCTTTGTTGTTTAGAGAAGTTGAAAACAGAATGTCAGATTTATCATCATCTCAGAGATCTGTTTGTCCAAGGCAGTTCTTGGATTGCAAAAAAAAAACTCAAGAATTTGTAATCCACGGAAGTGTCTCAGTTTCATTTTAGTGTTAGGATTTGTCTGTTTGTTTGTTTGTTTTGTTTGTTTCGATGTTTTTTTTTGTTTGTTTTTCTTTTGTTTTGTGAGAATTACACAGTTATTTATTTTATTATATGCAATATCTTAGGTGCAAAAACTGCCCCATTAATCTGAATCTTCAAACAATCAGATTATTCAATGACCAGAATTAAAGTAAATTATTCATTCTTCCTTGCTTCTAGGTTGCTCCCCTTTGCACCGGCCGAGCTGGAGCCTGTGTTGTCCACGTGCCCAACAGCTGACTAGGCAAATCCTGCAACGCCACCAACCGAGCCTACGCTCTCGCCTTGCTCAAGAAATGGCCGTCCGGACTCTTTGCCCTGAAACAGTCGCGGAGTGCTCACCTGGATGTCTGGAAATAAAACATCGCTCATCACATTGCTCTGTGCTTTCAGTTCATATCAGGGACTGTGGGGAAGAGAGAGAAAGCTGCCAATGTTACTTGAAGCTGTGTGAAAAGGAACCCAACCATTCTGAAGTGTGGTCTATCAACTACAAAATCTTCTTCATCTGTCAAATACATCTACTGATAACATAGCCATAAAGAGACATAGATCTGCAACAAATCTGTAGTCTGACATATTTGTCTATGCAAAGACCATATCATGGATAAGTATAACAGGTAAAACACTACAGAAGGACACAGAAAGAGAAATGTTTTAATTTGAAAGCCAAGATCAATATAGAGATGTTTCAACTGCTGTGCCCACCACACTGTCAGATAGCAAAGTGGTTGTTACAACAAACATTCTCAACCCTCAGTCATTGCCAAGACATACAACTTTTTCAAAGGAGATCAAGATACAAAGATTGACAGGTTGGGACTGTGTCTAGCAGATAGATGGAACCATTTGCTGAATGCTAACACAAAGCTGTTTTCCTTCATCACTTGTACCAGAGGCTACACCATGTCACCAGCAAGGGAGGAGCCCTAACCAACTAACCAGAACAGTAACTGTGGATCAGTCTGGGATGGTCAGCTTTCCTTCTCTGCCCTATTACCACTTCAGCGCCAGTGAATTCAGACTTTTTCTCTGTTCTCATCTTCATCTGCTCATCCTTGATAGATAAATAAAAACTTTTCTGTAGAACGCTATCAATTTTGACAGATATCTTAACTCTCTAAAACCCAGAGCAGCTTTTGAACAAAATAGTGATATTGTCCTTCAGTTGAATTCAGAGTTGAATTTCTCTAGTCTCACTGACAGAATGTGGATATGCCTTCAAAGTTTGTGCTCTGAATTTACATTCCTAGGTAAAATATCCAACGCGTTTTCAACTGTCAGTTTTTAAAAACTATTCCCAGCAGTGTGTCTGATATGTCATTCTGAGCTGTGGGTTAAATGAGCTAAGAAACACAACAGATGTTTGGTCCACTAAATGAGCAAGTGATGGACTTCATTCAAGGTGGTGATTGCAGGAAAGAGGAACCTACAATCAAATTGATTTTTGCCTGAATTTTTTTTACCTTTGTTTTGTTTATTTGTTGACCAAGCTTTATGGTCCAGCAGAACACAGGTTGTTATTATTGTACCTTTTGCATCATGTGTACACACTGACAATGCTTACCTTACACACTGTACACAATCACATTGATAGAAAAAAAAAACAGAGAGAGACATTACTCTCACCATCTAATGTGCTTATTTCCACTGTATGTATAAGAGACAGGATATTGACTGTTTGTGGTGGGGCAGCATTTGAGCTTGTTTGCTTAGTGTGAAAACACATGTTATTTCTATAGGTCTTACTTGGTCACACATTTATCCTGATTTGTTGTTCCTATTGATTTTTTTTTGGTGTGGATATACAGAATCAGGTTGTCAGAAATCACATGTATTGCAGTATAAGGCAGTGAAAACACTGCACAAGAACATATCAGGACTTTACTTGATAAGAATCTCATAACAGTTTGTTTTTAGTCCAGTAGGGACACTGCCAGAGTTCAAAATTTGGTGTTATTTACATCATTAGGTTCTTTTTTTTTTCATACAGGCCTGTCATTATTTGAAATACTTGTGCTTCAAAAACTCAGTGAGCTGTGGCACATAATGATTTGACTTGATTTGTTATTCACCTCCATATTTTCACATAAGAGTCTGTTTCTCTCTTGTCATTCAAATTTGTCATTGCAGTTCCTGTATGTATCTGTCATTGTCAATGCCTTTCTTCAGTGTCTGTGTGTGACATCTGGTGTGTATGATAGCCACTCTGTTCATGTAAGACATGACAGCTAATTTCACTTTGACATGAACATAGCGTCGGCGACAAGATGAAATCAGCCTTATGCCAAGACATCAAATTTTACAGGAGAGCAAAAAAAAGCAAAAAAATCTCTTTCAAATTTTGACCTAAATCAGGATGAAAATAACAAATGATTTTTCTTCCGTCCACTTGCATAAAAAGGCTTCTAAAGTCTGTTCAGTTTTAGTTAAATATGCCTTTGAAATAAGTGTCAGATGTTGGAGATTGACTGATTTCATTATGCTGCCAGCAGTATATCATCAGTAAATCCCAAGGCTTATGTCAGTATTGTCTAAATTACATGTATTTGCTGGAATTGTCAGTTATCCATAACAGAAAATTAAATGAATAAAATAGATCAGACAAAAGATGGTTGGCCAGTGAAAGTTAATATCAGCTAGGAATCCGATGCAGCCTGGCTATAGATTGTACACTAGATCAGATTTTTTGTTGTTATTGTTGTTTCTTTTTATCTGCATGTTTTCTTTTTTATCAGTGTAGTGTGTGTACAAAGTATTTTCTGAGTGGCCCCTCAGTAAGATGCCCACAATACTATTGAAGATATAACAAAAAGTTCTACAGTGATCCATTTGGTCATGAAAGTCATGGGAAAAAAATTTGAAGAAAACGTATTTTTTCCACCATCTCAGTAATTCTCTAATCATGCACTCACCTGCCACACGTTGAAAAAAAAAAAAAAAAGAGAAAAAAACGCGGTCATTTCGGTGTTTCGTACAGAGATGTTACACCAGGAGTAAGGGAAACAATTCTTAATATATCCAGTATTAGGCTTATGAATCAACAGTTGTTTCCCTTATATTTCATCCGACTAACGGTGGTTCTGGAATACACAAACAGTTTTTAGCTGCATAAGATCTGAATACAGCCGTAAGTTTTACTCTTAGAGAGACTCCAGTCTTTGTTACTGACACCATAGGTTTTCATGCACCAGTTTTTTTTTGTTTTTCAATCATAGAAATATCCAGTGGTGTTCTACCGGTTGACACTGATGGCAATAATAAATCATTCTGATGGAGAGAGTGCTTTTTTGGTTGTTGACTCATGTTATCCAGATACCTGAAGGATCAGAATTGTTATTTGTTTTTTTGTTTTTTTTTGTTCATTTGTCTTTTGAGTGTCCTCACTGTTTATATTATTGTATTTTGTAGGATTTCAGCAGGACAAATTTCCAACATTCCACTCATGTGTTTGTCTCCTCATTTCTAGTACACTCTCTGGCATCATCGTCAGGATATGCAGCCATGTGATTAGTGATAGCAATTAGAAAAATTGCCCATGCATTTGTTTAGCCCGTGGTTCTCATGCAGTTCTTACATTATTCACCTGGCTTATGAGAGCAATCAATAATGCTAGGCTGGGGAAAGGACAAAGTTGGTTGATTTTTTTCAGACAAGACATGTCAAAAATGGTGAGAAATTTCTAAGCCCTATAAAATATGTACAGGAATGTTTTTATTGAATATTTGATCCAGTCTACATGTAGTTTTTTTGTTTGCTGCGTGTTTTGTTTTGAACTGTAAATTTGGCTCATTTAACAATAGCACATATGATCTTCCACTTGGCAGCTGTCAACATTTTGTCTCAGTCACTGTTGTAGATAACACCCATCAGCTTTGTATTCATGGAAATATTTGTATTGAAGTTCATTTTTCTGTTGCTGCTTCTACATCAGTTATCCAGTTATTGATATTTCATCATTTTTTTTTAAACTATTTTTTTTCACAAAACAGGAACAGTTACTGTGGCTCCTGCCACAGAGAAATCCTATCCACCTGAACACACAGTTTATGATGGCCAAAATGTACAAAATGAGCATTTTTTTTTTAAAAAATTGTTTTGAATGCATTTTTATAATATTTATATCTGTGGATTTGGATGTGGTTACATTGCATTACGTGCTTGCTTATTTTTTGCATTGGATGTCATAAAAGTTATAGATATTCTGAACATTTGAATTCAATTCTCATTTAATTTGTGAACAAACAGACAAGAGAACATTAATCTGCCAAAGTTTGGATTTGATTAACCTTTTGTTTTTAATTAGAATGACATCAAGCACAAGATTTTGTTCTTTCCTTTGATAGAGAAAAATAGAGAAAATATCTCTTCTATTGAAGATGTCAGATATTTATAGACAAAAGAATTGGTTTAAAATCTTATAGAAATATTATGTTTATTATTTTTTCACAAGAAAAATCTCAGCACAACTTCAGACAAAAGAAGGAAATTACTCACCCATAACATTCAGGCTGATATAACCCTAACAAGGGACCGAAAGCCTTGAATCAGATTGCTATACAATAATTTGGAGACCAGGGTCTTCCACTAGCTATGCAACCTTTGATGTATACATGTCTGTCTAATGTCGCAGTGTCAGTCATCTGTGGCTATCAACTCTCGTCATCTAGTGCCTTGGTCAATCAATCACTGTTCAATAGGTCATGTACAGTACATTGTATATGTGTGGACATCCTGTCGATGATATTTACATTCACCTACACAAATACAGAGGATTCTTGGTGCAGGCCTATAGGTCTGGAGTCTAGGATGGTTCTTTATTTGCACTGAAGGCAAATTCATTTAATACTCACTACCATCTTCTCTGTATCATTGCCTTTTTGATCATTTGTCACTGATAACATAAAGTTTGTGAACTATCCTGTATCATCTGTATAAAACGTATGTGTCTCTCTTAAGCAGTCTATGAAATAATGTTTTCAGCTTTCAGGAACACCCAAAACTGAAATTGTCAACGCTAAGTCAAACATTGATATGTTTCAAATGATAAACTGCTCCCAGTTAGGCAAAGATGATTGTTTTAGAAGTATAGATTTGAAAACCTTATTTTATATGAAACTGTCAACAGCTTTCCAATATGAAGATCCAACAGATCTCTAGGTCAGACTATTCACAGTCTATGTCCACCACTATGAGCAACTCCAGACTTGAGATTCCATGTGTCAGACATATGTACACGGCTCTTGACTTCACATGTTGAACATCCACTACAGGCTGATTGCACACTCTTCTGTTTGCCTTCCACTGGAATTGTTGATGAAAGTTCTCTTCTTTATAAACTACATGAACAAAATCAGTGAATTTGTGCTTAATAATTTGTCATGATGAGTGGAAAAAAAACTAGATATATATCAAAACTAACAGTCGGAAACCATGCAAGTCCAAAACTAGGTCAAGTTATGTTCTTGTCTTAAAATATCCCTTGGAAACCCTCTGGCATCATGCCTTTATATAGTTATGATAATTTCCCTCCAGTAAACTTGCACCATATAAAGGCATGATATAACTGTTACCGTTGATATGTTCTGTCTGTTTTTCTCTTCATGTGATTTTTACCATGTCATATGAGACGTGAATGAGCCTTTCAAGAATAGGGTTGAAATAAGAGAACAAGACAACTGTCATCTTCATTCTTCCATAGCTTGAGTGTGCCAGTTACTTCAGTGGACCGTTTGTCAGGTGACGAAACAGGTATGTGTGGTTGTAATGAACATTCACATTTGAACAGGAAGATTTGTGGCAACAGGGGAACACTTTGTTGAAGCTGCCACATGAAATGAACCTGGTTTTGGTACATGACAGCAAAATGACAAATGAAATTGCAGATTGCCTGAGGTGGGAGAGAGAATCTGTGCCTGGAAGTTGCGAAGGGAAATGAAGTAAAGTGGAGGACAGGGAAAGTGTCTCTGAACCTAAGTGTAGAATGCTGTAGCACAAATATGGAGAAAATCTGGGCTAGCCTGTACTGAATAAAGCAGTTATGTTTTAGCTGTTCATGTATTTCAGTACTGAAGTGTCAAGAGATTGATCTGCTCCAAAAGTGGGTTTCATATTTTATCCTGTAAGATTAGATAATTTTTTGGCCATATGGAAGCTTTTGTAATATCATACCCTAGCTGAAAATGTTAGTTTTAAAAAAAATTGTACAGGTTTCATCATCTGGCCTTGATTCTAATGATAGTATTGGTAGCTAGTAATACTTACAGGCTTAAAGCCATTAATTACAAAGACTGAGCCATGGATAACAATGACAAGATCATGACCTGGCCATTTGCACAGTTGATAAACCAATTTTTCTGCTTACATTGTATATATAATCTATCATGTACATGTAATGAGTCTGTGCCTTGTAGCTTATCCAGTATGCGCCCGCTGTCTCCAGATCCAGATTTTTCATGTATCACTGTGCAGTCCACATCACCAGCGCTCTACGATCTGACAAAAAGTAAATATTTTTGAGATATCGGCAGAAAACTGTTCATAGCAGAAATCATATTTTTTTTGGTTGTTTTTTTTATATGCCATTTGATTATGATACAGTGGTCTCCGCCTAAAAACCCGGTCGTCGGGAGACAAAAAAAGCGGGCTCTTAGGCAGATGGGTTCTTAGGTGGATTGAAAAGTTACGCAACCCGTCTGACCATAGATTGTCTTCACTACTATGATTAGTTGATCGTTACCGTTAGTTA
>JBCEWB010072977.1:0-29517 GCA_039654565.1 Peronia peronii | reverse complement strand
AATCTATTGTTTCGTTTTTATTTGATTTATCAGAAATTCGTATTATCAGAGTTCGGTTTGCGTGGACTCGACTGTATATCCTGATGCCGCCTCCTGTGGTGCTTATTATGAAGAATTTTCTGTACTTTGTTTACACGGCATAAAGTCACAAGTCTAGGTTGTTGTAATGATACAGAGGAAACACCATGGCCGAGGGGTTAGGCATTTGTCTCTCAATGATAGTGTGAAGTTGTTGTGCAGTCAAATTCTACCAGGGCACAGGAAAGGTAGGGGATTTATTAAGAGTTGTGGTCCTATCCTATGTCTACATCCACTGCTTTACACACAACACTCATCCTAGTATTGCTGCTCAGAGAATAGGAAATAATAAACATAAACTGATGATGCGATAAAGTCAAGGATACCATAAAATCAACAATAGGCCTTACTATAAAACCAAATAGCAATACCACCCAAAGTAAAGTCCCTTCACAGTCACGTAAACAGGATGGGATCTCAATTCTTAGGAAGTGGCAAAGTCAGAACTCACTTTTTTACAATGACTCAATAATCCCGTTGTTTCTTAAATCAGGAATCCTGATGTCTAGCCTTCTTGGATAATGTGAATATATTCCATAAGTTCCATCCTTACAATATGCGCACTGAAGAACCCATGGAAGATGAAAGGAGGCGTGGCAAAGTTTCACAATTCAAAATTTCCACAAAACAAATTCTTTTAATCAAATGGGGCAAGCACTTCAAGCCAAAATAAATAACACTACTTTCTTAAGATGTACATAATACAAAATAATGATACAGATAGAGGACGGATGGTGATTAATTAACTATTGGAGACTCTACAATGATATCAGATTCCAATTTAAATTTAACTATTGTTGGGTAATTAATGATTCACTAATGGGCTGACAAGCTGACTACAGTTGGCTGGTTTTGAAATTTTATTGACAATCTCATACATGAGGCCACTCATTCCATACTGGTGGTCCTGGCCTATTTCGATAGGAAGTGTCAACTGCGACCATGTGACTCGGTCTCTTCTGACACCCGGTCAGTTGTGACCAAGTCTCCCTAATTTGCAAAGTTTATAAGATTTTGGCTGACAAACAACCACTGCTTTGTTATAAGATCCATAATGAATCCCAATGAGCTTTGAATGTGTCTGAGAAAGTGCACGTGTCAGCAAGCTTGGATAGAAAGTTCACGAAAAGCTTATTCATTTCTGAATTCAGTCCGGTCCTTTACCTATTTGTCGTTCAAGACCTGAATAAAGACAACCTTTAGTTTTCGGAATGATTGATATTGCCGTTATAAGAACAACCTCTTTTACACTTTGGCTAAATCTAGATCAAACCATGAACAAGTTTTGTTGAGAAATAAGTCACGTCATCAAAACTCATATAAACAAAGATCAATAAGCAAATCACCTATTGCAGTTATCTGCTCACACATGCCTGAAGCGATTGTCAAATTGAGCACACATTCATGTCCCACTGTCTGATAATTTTGTAGTAAGGTGTTTGCATTGTTTTTTATTCATTTATTGAATGTATTTATCTTAAATTTTGGACTAGCAAAAATTGACCATAGAGTCTAAATACTATTACTATACCTATTACAATTAAAGTATTAAACTTACGTGCAACAATGTCACTGGCCAAGTTCTCTCTTTCTCTCTCACTTTCTCTCCCCCACCTGTCTCCTTCCCTTTCTTACTCTGTGTCCGTTTCTCTCTCCTCAGAGTTTTCCCTCACATATCCTGTTTCCTAAATCGAACAAATAAGATTACACAGATGTACTAAGGTTGAACAGGATGGTAACTTTTGCACTTCATGGAAACTGACATAACAAGGGTGATCGCATCACCCGGTCACAATTGACAGTGTCAAGGATGACTGCGCTACTCAGTAGCAACTGATACAGTTTTAAATGTGACCACGTCACTCGGCCACAACTGACATTGTATCAAGGGTGACTGCGTCATTCAGTCACAGTTGACGCTACCATTTTGAAAACACAAGTGGATTCAGTGGTGTATGAGGCACACATGATTACCACACTACTGACTTAGACTATCCCTAATTACTGTCAACTATAGGTAGATAAATCTGTGTCCATGCATAAAAGAACTATTGTATCCATATAGTTACATCGTGCAAAAGGGGGGCTCTGTTCCACTATGTTCCCTCTCAATGGTCGCTCTCAAGATCATGTCCTTGCGTGCGAGCTAGATTCTAGTACGTGCCTACAGATTAGAATCATGCCTCTAATCTCTAGACTAGGGCTAATCTATCTAGGTCTAGATTTCAGCTCATACAACATTCTTTGACAATTTTTCTTTTCGCTACCTCGATTGAAATTGATCTAGATCCATGTCCTCGATGTATCTTAAGTGCCCATGAGATAGCACAAGCCTTGGTAGAGGTCTAATCATGTCACTTCACCAGTTCATCTCTCGGAACGGGCAATTCCACGATCAGGAAGATGTTGATCTCTGCCATCTTTAGCGTCAACACATCTAAATCTAGTCCAAATTTTTTATGATCCACTGGTCGCCATGACGCTTTCTTTAGAATTTAAATAAGCGTCTTGTTCGAATTTATAGATCTATACATAGTACATTTTTTTCAATTATAAGCACGTTTTCAGGTAGACTAGGCCTTGTGCCAGTGACCAGGGAGAAGTTGCTGTATATTTTTTTCCTGATAAAGGGAAGTTATAGTTTTGGTTTCTTTTCTAACAGTGCATTGTGGGGTCACTGTTTACAAATGGCGGCTCATTGCTACGACAGGAATTGACACGAAATTCAACTGGGCCCTGCTCATGAGTAAGTGCTATGAAGATATAGGTTAGCGTTAGGCTTCCTAGATCTAGATCTAGATCTGTCTCATTAATATATCTAGATCCAGTGCCATGTAAGGACTTCTTTCGTCTGTCCTTGTCCCTCAAATAGTGTCGTAAAGTGAGTTGATTGAGTTTCTTAATTATATTATCTCATGAATAAACTCAACAAACGTTTCTCGTTCGCTCACTCCCATCCGTACGTCCCAGTCAACTCCTTACCCCCACATTTCCCTTACAAGCATCCCATGTCATGATTTTTGTATTATTTGTATGATATTGATAGATTAATGAGTAGATCAAGATTCGAAATTCTAGACTAGACAGCAGAATAATTTTTTTATTATTGTGTCCAGATAGACTCATGTGACAAGTTTTTGTGAAATAGGATATCAAATTCATGATTGTGTTGTATCAGGTACACAGCAGATATCGTTGTTTCCAAAACAACTTATTGAACCATTATATTTTGTTCATCCCTTGGAGACCTAGAAGGAAGTGCATTTTGTCTTGACCTCTTGGTAGAGGTAATGTGCACATACTCCTTCCCAAATTCACAAAGAAGATGGTTTGTTTGGTTTTCATTTAGCATTTATATTTATCTTTCAGGTATACATATTTGCCCACATGTGTTATTTATGTGTGTTTTCCCAGATGTATGTGTGATGTCAGTAAAGGGCAATGAACAAGTCAAACGCTCTGTGAGGATTATCCAAGAAGTGGTCGACTGAACCTTTCCCTCTTCTGCTCTTAAATCTTCATAATGAAAATACGTCTTGAGGTTTTAGCATCTACAAGCATCAAAAGGAAAAAGCCGTGGCGTCAAATTGTGTGGCTTGGGAAGGTATAGTTGCTATTTTGATCAGTGGCTTAATTATCTGAGGAGGATCTAATGAGTTGCAGTTTTTAAAATCATTATCTGTGTGAATTCTTTATAACTAGTTTGATTATCAAAGCATATGAGGGAAGAAAGCAAATCATAATCTGATGATTGAGTGAATTGTGAATTCATGAAATCTTATCTTAGTATAATAAAAGTAGAAATTTTTTATAACAATGGTAATCATTATATCTCAGATCATTTTACTCTTTGCATATCAACATTGATTATTATGTGATCTACTTGCAGCTAAACATCAGAATAGTACCATTTTTATTAATACATTTATATAATATTAATGAATTTTTTTCTCAGTGAATGTAAACTATTTTGCTTCAGGAGCGAGAGAGTTTGTTTTTGCTTGATGAGAAACGTGTTAGTGTGCTCTATGTTCCCTCTGGCAAGACAAAAAGAAATGTGCCTAAGATCTCAAGCCTTCTGTTAGAAACTGTTTATCTAACATCAACACCAGGTGGTAAGTATCATAAAAAAATGCAACATTTCAACAAACTTTACTAACTTCTTCATTCACTCCAGAACCATTTGAGCTAGTCTTGTCACCAAATATACTTGCTCACTCAACAAATTATTGTTTTAAATATTTATAGTATTCTAAGTATTTATTAGATTGTGTATCAGACAGTAAAATGCCAAGAGTCAGAACTGTAGAGAAATAAAGATGCTCTGTGAATGACATCTATCAGTTGAAGCTTCGTGCTCTATTGTTGTTATTGTTCCTTTTATTAAGGACATTTTTCTGAGCATTTTCATTAAACTCATATGATCTGCATTTTCATTTGTATAGGATTGCATCTGGTTGGGGTTCAGTCATCAGGAGAAATATTTGTTTGGCAGAAGGATCAAGATGATCTCAAAACCATTTGTGGCCTAGCTAGTCTTTTACAAAGTGCTGAAATTACATTAGCAGGTAAGTCATTATATAACAATTTAATACATAAATAAACAGGCAAATTTTATTCAATCATTCCTTATAAAAAAATTTAGAAAATGAAAGAAAATGAGCAAATGTAATCTTGGTACGCCTTGGTTGAAAAAAAAAAATGTCAGTAGGCATATTCAGTTGAATTATGTTTTTTTACAGGCATTTGAGGGAGCTACTCAAGCCTGTGTGTCTTCACAGTCTGTGCAAAGGACTATAATCATAAGGTGTCTTTTTCATAAATGAAGACCCTAGAATGAAAAGTGCTTAAGTCTGTTGAGAGAGAGTCTGTTCTGAAAAGAGAAAATTTTTTTTTCTCAGATTATAAATATGCTATTCTAGTCACTCCAGTTTCACATTTTATGACCTATGGATGCTTTGCACCTTAAATTTTGAGCGTTTATTTCTCACTTTGTCTTTTTTGTTTTTGAGGGTTTCTTGACACAGGATCACAATGTGTGAAATATGACATAGATACATTTTTTGTTGGAGAGACTCTAATTAGTGATGATATACGACTATAAAGTAGTTACTTTTTTGTGCTTTCTTTTTAGAGCAGTTGCTTTATTGTGTCTTTTCTCAGATGGATGTCAAGCCTTCCCTTCATCTGACTGCTCATTAGTCATACTGGTCCTGGGAAACAGACATGTGTTTCTGTGGCAGAAAAGTGTACATGGTTCTGACCATAAGAACAACACTTTGCTTGGAAAATGGGCTCGCATCTTGCCACCTAACACCATTCAGCTCCCTTCTTCTGATTGCAAGGAGGCTAGTATGCATGCTGTGTACAGTAATTCTGAGGTATGAGACTGTGATATACTCGTTTGATTGTTTTTGACCAGCACAACTAGCTTAGGGGTATTGAATAAGCATTGTAAAGAAAAAAAAGAAAAACACATTTCTACTTCTAATTTGAAGGATTGGCCTAAAAAAATATTGATAAATTCGTTATAAAAAAAAGAAAATATTTTCCATACATCATGAATTTTCAAGAATTTTTCATGATGTATGTTTCAAATAATGATTTTTGTTCCCTCTTTGATTGCTTGTTCAAAACCTCTTTTGTCTTGCAAAGGGAAGTAATGGGGCTGGCTAAAAAAATAATCTCTAAATACCAATGGAGCATTTTATGTTCTGACAGTCTACTGTTATATGTGAATGATATAAAAAAAGATGTTCTTATTTCATTTGAACAATGAAACTAATTGAAGATTTGGGTAATTTTGCAACTCCATTGAAAGTCTAAAAGTTCTCAATTTCTTTTTTTCATGGAATTTATAAAAAAAATAAACAAAATGTGATTATTGCTATAAAATAAACACTTATGAAAGAAACTGAATACTTATGAGAAATGTGCCATGTGTCAGATTAGTTTATATTTTATATAATGTTGGTCACTTTTGTGAACAAATGCCCACAGGATTTGAGCAACATCTTGTCATGGTCAGGAGATTCACAAGTTGTGAAGCATAAGAATTGAATGGCCCTTGATAGAAGAATATAATTCCAATCACTTTTTTTTTTGCCCTTTTTTCTGAAAACAAGTTGTTTATTACTATCTCAAATCCTGGTTCTTGCGGTTCAATTGTATTTTCATTTTTCGAAGTATCTAACTGTACTTAAGTTTGACTAGTCTTTGTGTCTGTTTGAACTTGTTAAGTCATCACTTTTCCATCTGACTTTGAACCATTTGATCACCAAAGGCCTTGGTTGGCACACTAGTGCAGTGGGTAATGCGCCAGTTGCAAAGGGCTAGAGATAGGCTGGCTAGAGTCTCAAGACTACATGATAATGACACCGGCTAGAACTTTACAGCCACATGGACTTCAGTTCAACTAGAACAACTTCAAGGCTATATGGTTTAAGCCTGGCTAGAACTTCAAGATTACATGAACTTAAGTCCACTTAAGCATTGCTGAGTTAGGATTATGCTATTTAGAATTTCAAAGCTACATATGTCAGTGACACAGGCTCAAGTCTGGTTAGCACTTCAAGGTTACATGACAATGATACTGACTTAAACTTCAGTCTGGTTAGCTGTTGCCTTTAGTTTTCATTTGCAGTAAACTAATCAGTCATCTATATATCTTGTATATATAGATGGCTCTTCCTCTAGATGATGCCAGTGAAGTGCAAGTAACTCAGAAGTTGAGAAAAGTTTGCTTATATATATTGTGACTTAATAGGAATGCATATTCTGTACCTAGTCTCTCATTCTCAAACCATTAAAAAATAATTTCTTCCCAGGTATTTGGTGTTTGTGCTCAGTTGAGTATTGTGTCTAACCAGAGAGGAATGATGAATGTTGTGTCACTTCTTATAAGATTTGGTCCCAAAACTGTCCCAGGGTAAGATCATTTAATTTGTGATGTGTGTAGTCAAGGAACTAGAACTCGCACCTTTCGTCAGTCTCAGTTTCACTTACACCGCTGAATTTAAAAAAAATTTTAAATTTTGTTGAGACAGTTTGAAATAGTGCTGGTTAATTTGTCCCGTAAACTTTTATTGTATTAACTGTACAATAATGTCCTTTCGGAGCAGACTGAATAAGCTGTATCATATGATTTTTCAGTTTCTGTTGTTTCTGATTCTAAAGAGCGGAAACAGAATTGATGCAGTTTTTAATAGGAACTCCATTTGAAATGAATATCCATAGCATTTTAGTTTCAGGTCTATTCTTAAACCATTAAAAAATAATTTCTTCCCAGGTATTTGGTGCTTGTGCTCAGCTGAGTGTTGTCTAACCAGAGAGGAATGATGAATGTTAATTAATAATTAATGAATGTTCCATTAAGTATGTCAATTGCCAGAATTTATCAAACACAATGTAGTGCAATTTATTTGACCTTTTTGAAGTTCTCTTTCTTTTTGATTATGTCTATAAACTGATTTTAAATTTAATTAATTCCTTTTTGTATCTCAAAATTTTAGATATATCATTTCTTTGTATTTTCATTCAGCCCATCCAGTGATAATTCAGTGACACCAACATGGACGTGTCTTCAAAATCCATTGAAAAATATCCAAACTGACTGTGAGGCAATCTGCCTGCGAGGAGCATATTTATGCAAGTACACACATGACGGGCAAATTTTGGCTACTGGAGTCAACCAGAAGTCACCAACACAGACAAGCATACTATTTATTTCACCTTTGACAGAAACTGTCTTGGTTTCTGACATGAGGGGTTGTGGACTCAGAGATGCAGGAAACAAGAGGGGAAGGTACTTGCTATTCTACTAGTGTTTGCTTTCCTATGGATAACAGTGGAAACTGTAGTCTCAAAAAACCAAGATAATCAACTTCCGTAGGATTGAAAGGCTAAATACATAGTAAAATAATAATCTTCCAATGTCTTCATTTGTTGTTTTATTTCAGCAGTTTTCATGTTTTAAGGAAGATTATGCTAGATACTGGTATCAGTAATGTTGCATTACCCAGGCTAGTTCATCATGATATCATACTCAACAACAACAGCTGAAAAAGAAATCACAGAGGTAAAGTTAGTGAAATATAACAAATGTTGAAAAAAATCTTATCATTTGATTTTACAGCAATATTATGATTTCCTGTTTGTATGTTAATCTTATCCAATTCCTTTCTCAATTTTTGTCAGACAATATTGGATCTCAGACATGACATGGACTAGTGACAACCTGTTTTTGGGAATAATCCTACACAATGGCTCTGCGGGGCTCTTGTCACGATTAGGGGAACCACTAGTCATTCTTTCAAAAGGATGCTCTGTGGAAATGGGTCCAGCATACTATCTGCCCTTCACGCCATTGATTTCTGTGCAGTAAGTCAAAACCTTGCCAGAATGAATGAATGTATATACTGAACAGGCCTGTAACATAATGGACCAATGTTATAATGTGGTCTCAGTTGGTCAATTTGTGAAACATCTGTCGGGATTTATGACTACAATTTATCTCTGTCAAAACATTGAAACAACAGACATATTAATTTCTTTTTTTTTTTCTGTGATTCTTTTACCTTATTTTCTCTTTTGTTTTCTTTATATTATTTTGTATGGTTTCATTGGAGATTTTAGAAAGTTGTGTCATGATAGCATGACTTTATGTACTAATGAATGTAATTTTAGTATGATTTTAACAAATCCTTTAACACTAAGAAAATTTAAACTTCAGACATTCAAGTCCTCTTCATCAACTTTTATTAATGTTTCCTGGTGTACAATCCTGTAAGCATGTCTCATTCATATTTCACAGATCAGACAAATCTGTACACGAAGGACTTGACCTCAATCCCTCAGCAAACTCAGAACTAGATCCTCTGCACCAAAGATTTTCTGTCACATCACATCCTAGCCTCCCCATCTTGCTGTTCTCAGATGGCTACATTGTCACCATCACTCAGTTGCCAAGTGAACTGAGTCCCATGATTTTCATGCGAGACCTTGTCCTGGAGTCTTCCTCACATCTCAGAGAAATTGCGGAAACACACCGCTTGGATCTTACACTAGCAAATGCATATAATTTGCCAGCAGGAGAGCTTGAAAGTATGAAGCACTCACCACGTGGAGCCAAACATGGAAGACATGGAAAAAAAAGCAACTTTCACTACTCTTTTGAAGATCCTAGTGTCAGCTTAAATGAAACCCTGGACAGTGAAGTCAGTTTCGCACTAGGAGCTGATGATTCAGCCAAAGCTCGTGCTGGGGCTGTGCAAAATATGAGCTCTGGCAAAATTGTGTTTGGAGAGCCAGATGTTTTACTTGCTACTGAGGGATCCTTCCTCAATGAACCAAACTCTACAATGAAAGCAGTTCAGCTGGCCAGAGTAAATCTTTTCAATGTGTGGAAACTGGCTGCCTCCACAACAGAATTGTGGTCAGCCAATATGGATAAAATTCTTAATCACACTGTCCACAACATTATCAAACTCTTTTCACTAGTCCTGGACTCCCCGCAGATAAAAGATTTGCTGGATGAGGCTGTTGGAAGTTTGGTTAACTCCCCGGCTGTACATACTGCTAGCTTGTTCAAGGTAGTGTAGTTTACTGGCAAAACTTATCAGGATGGTGTATTTTCTTGTACCCTTAACGATGTGTCAGCAGAAGGATAATGAACATATTTTAAGCGGATTATTAGATGCATAAAATGAAACACAAAAAAACACATAGAAAGAAATGTCTTCATTAAATCCGTGTGCATTTATTATTTCATGTATAAGAAATACATGTAGTTAAATTTGGCATTATTATGAATTAGAAGTGACATTTTGGCATACAATGACCTGAGCTTCTATGATAAACTTTATCTTTCATCCTTCTGTTTGTCCTCATTTTCCATATGTTTTGGTGAAATTGGTAGGGAGACTAAGGGGTATCTCTTGGATTTGCAGGCCTCCATGTGAAAAACACTAACTGCCACAAAAATAGTGATACAATGCATTTCTCGGGACCAGGTTTTTGTTAATTATCATGTTGAGATCTTTGCATTTTTAATGAGTTTAGAGGTAAAAGTCAAAAGAAAGCCTTTGAGCTATAGAAAAGAAAAGTGCAGGAAAAATATGAAGAGACTTCAGACTGTTAGCTCAAGACAGTCCCTAGTTGAACAAGTATGTTGGCGCCTCATGCTTCCCTGAAGGACCATGAGCAATAAATATCATTTTCAGGAGTGCAGTTTGGCTAAGTCTGATATGCCATTATCATAGAGCAATGACAATATTTTGTTTTATCTACTTCCAGGTCATTTCTATGTACAAACAGCTCCTGGATTTGCTTCACTTCGATTGCCAGCAGCGGCATCTGCTGGCCTCTGTGTTGCAGTTGTCCCACAAGACTCTGTTGGCCATCCTTTCTAGTGTAGGGCTATGTCAGTCTGATCCCAGGCTGAAGACTCTGACTGGATGTTTCACTTTGCTCAAATTCACAGAGAAGAGCATTCAACAGACCTATGTGTCCATGCCCAAGGCAATCCACTCCAAAGGCCTAACCCCAAGAATTGCAATGGGAGAAGGAGAAAATCAAGTCTTCATAGAAGGTGGGGAAGGCCTTCACAGTGATGCTCAACTTGCCAAAAGGTGAAATGCTCTCTTTCATTCATTTTTAATTTACCTAGAGTTTCACTGATTTACAGCTAGAGGTAATTTTGTACTGCCTAGCCAAAATAAGCAGTAAACAAGACTATATGTGAAGTCCTCTTACATCATGTGGTGACCAAAATTTGTGCTTATTTTAACAGATACAAACTTGTGACATAAAAAAATATTACTCAGTATTGATTTATGATACAAGTTTAGAAGGAAACTTTTTCTCTTTAGTGATATTCAGTCCCTTTGTTAGAACAGCTCTGCTGATATTTGAATCAGTGGTCTGATTGATTTCAAAGATTGACTGCAACATGGAAACTGTTATACAAGTCAGTAGGCCAGTTTCTATCCAGCAATGAAGTGAATGCTGCAGATGTGAGACAGGCGCAGGCCCTGCAAACAGCCATTCAACAGTGTCTCCTAGAAGTAGATGCTGAAGTGCCCAGACTAGAAACATCAGCCATTAATACTGGTCAGTTCAATCCCTTTGACATGTGAATTCATTTTCATTCTTTATTTTTCTCACTGGATATCTTGCTTAACCTTATGTGTTTCCAGCATCATATCTGCTCATATTTAGAAGTACACATTTTAACCTAGTGAATGAACCATAATAGCCTTGTGATCACCATGAACTTTCAGTTTTTGGGAGAGAACATTTAAGATGTAAGGTTTGAATACACTGCTAGGATGGCCTTTTTGACACTTTGTCGGTTAATGCTCATGGTCATTTTTTGTTTTTGTTTACATAGATTTTGTTTTAGATGACATTTGATTAGAGAACTTTGCTGATATATGAGTTTGTCTCTGGTATTTTGAAAATTCCATTGCAGAGAAAATTGAAAACAGCAAACTTATACTGTCAGCCAGCATTGCTTTCGTCCTTTGCATAAATCATCATTTGGCACGTCAAGAAATTTACTGAAAGGAAGGAACACAAGGAAAGGGCAAATTTTCTCTGGCATATGTATATTGTTTTTTACTTATATGTGCTTTTTGTTTGATTTGCCACTGCCAGGTGAAAGACTGAGTCTTGATGGCAAGCACACCTTGGCCATGAATGCATGGAGAGAACAACTCAGAAAATATCAAGGTAAAACAGGAAAACAGTTCAATGTTGTTTTGAAAATGCCACCTTTTCATTTTCTTGACATTTGTAAATCTTGAAACTCGAGAACCGACAAGAAGAATGCATTGAGCTCCTAAACTCCTTGTGTGAACCATATGATGAATGCCATATGGCATTTTTCCTAAAATAGTAAAAGTGCTGAGATAGTTTCATGAACATTTTTGCAGTGCCACGACCTCAGTGACGAGAGTTGCTTGTCAAGCATTCTCTATGTGATACTCATGACAAGAAATTTGCTATATAGGATATAGTGCATGATGACAAACTGACCATGTGTCAAATTAAAAAGAATGAAACAGAAGAAAAAGCAAGGAATATACAAATCAAGGTGATAAAGGGCTGATTTGTCGGAAATTGATACATAATTATTCAGGTTTGATTAAACTCATTTGGAAAGTGAAGAAAATTCTTGAGCATTTGGTCACGGAATCCTGTAGTACAGAGTGGGGAGACCAAAATAGAATTCCGGATAATGAAGACAGGTTTGCTCTTGTAATGGATGATGCATCCCAAGTTATAAAATAACTCCTTCTGATGTGAGAATATACTTTTGGGCAAATTATCTAAATTGACTTATATGGAAATGTTTCATAGTTTGTAATTTTTGTGTTCAGCACTCCTTTTGATACTAAACATCAAGTTCTCTTTACAAAAATATGTCTGTAGAATTTGTGATAGTCATCGCATCAAAAAAAAAAAAAAAAAATTAAATATTTTAGAACATTGAATATTCCACCTGTGTTTATATTATTTTTACTACAAACGAATTAAGTCCTTCATTATTCCTTTCTTGCTTTGTCATTGTTTTTCATGTCCAGAAGAATTATAATTTATATAATTGTATTCCAACTATGATCTGTTGTATTCATTTTTCAGGGAAAAAGAAAACAACAGTTGTCTGATAAATGTTTTAAACTATTTATTTGTCTGAAAGAAAGAGACTGAATTTATATAAAATACTTGTTCTCTCTATAATGATTTTTGATTTTGCGCTGATTTGGAATTCAAATAGAAATCCCCAATTTGTTTGTTTTGCAGAAGTGGGCAATGTCAAAAATGCAGCTCGGCTTTTCCACTCCCTTCTTTATACCTACATCTTGCGGAATGATCTGGCCACGGCTGTCTCTTTTGTGGATAGTCTGATCGTGAAATCCAACCCAGATCTGACTGATGAATTCAACCCTGAGCAGGGATCTACTGGTCATAACTTGCAACCTTCCCTCATGACCTTTGTTACCAGCACACTAAGGGCCCAGGTAGTTAAAATGATATATCTAATATATCGAAATTTTTAATGAGACATGGGTAATATGCATGCAAGATTGCCAACCCTCCCAGAAAAACGGGATTTTCCCGGATTTCAAACGAAATTCCGGGCACCTGGAAAAGTGCTTAAAATCCTGGGTTTCTCATAAATTAAATAATAATAACAAAGAAAAACACCAAATTAGCAAAACTACAAACTTTTTTTTTGCTTAGTCGCGGGTGTGACATCTGGAATGTAGCTTACTAAGTCTATGTTTTTGATCATGCCATTATGTTCACTGCTATCACAATCAAACTGAGTTTTGCAGTACTCTTGCCAAGATTATGCACACAATGCGATTCCCAAGCCAGAACAGGGAGCGTTTGTGTTTCGTCGAGTGGTTAGTGATGGTCAGTGTTGCTTCGAGTGTCTCGTCTTAGATCTGGATCTATCTGTCTAGAGCCATGAGCATTGACTGGGCTTGTGGTATTACCCAGCCCCCTCTCTAGATTTTCTCACTCCATATGGTGAAAAACGGTTACGGTTTTGTTAAGCTTTTCAATCTCCTGACATGGTGGTTATCTCAGGTGTACAAAAACGCACAAAAATGTGAAAAATGGGAGGAGGGGGAATTTTATGTAGTCTTAGCCTATGTAACTGGCCCAGTGTCTGCCGCGCTAGTAGGTTCCTGACTTCAAAGGACGAAAGCCGGCCGACATGTGGCAAGTTCGATGTCACGCAAAGACGAGAACGAGCACAGATTTCTCGTCACCTATCCAACTCTGCTCTCCTTGGCATCTCATCACATCATTGTGGAAGAAACATTGTATTCCATTAGGCAGGGGAAGGGGGATAGAAATGAGGTAGGAGCAAAGATGAGGTTAGTATTATTCGGTGTCCTAGATTGCTATAGTAATTATATAAATTAAATTGTTGATCCCAATCATGCTGGATTTCACCGCAAATTCCACTCTGGTTTTCACATTGTACTTTCACTGTCATATTTTATGTTGGTATTCCATATATGTACATGATATATATAGATCTAGATCAGAATATTCTGCTGCATTTACTTTCATCAAACTACCAATAGACCTGGATCTTACATTACATGTATTTAGAAATACTCTACTATGCATTTGACACTATGTGTAAATAACTGCAGTGTGCGTAAATTTCTAAAACAAGTTTTAGCATCGGATTCTTCTTAGTATGTAAAATCCCTTTTTAGATAAAAAATCCCTGTTTTTTTAAAGAGGAATCCCTGATTCAGCCATCATGGGGTTGGCAACCCTGATGCATGGCTGAGGCAAATCATGTACAAAATAATATGTTACTTCATAAATCTTTAATGAGCCCATTCACTAAAATAGAGAGTATTTCAGACTATTAGAGGTAGTTACTTGCTTTCCATGACAGCAGCACTAAATGTTTGTGTAAGAATATCTGGCTCTCAGCAGTCAATGGTAGTCTCTGATCTTGCCCTAGAAGAGTGAGATGAAAATGTATGTATGGTCAAGAAGTTAAGTAACTCATTGACCACAATCCATTATTTTAACCTCTCTAATTACCTGTGTCACAAATTCTCTGGGGCTGCAGATAATGTGCAGAGAAGTATGGCTCTTTTTTAATAGCTTAACACATGACCATTTTCAGTGTCATACAACTGCATGATATGTTTAGGCACTATAGAACTGGCTGATATGTCTGTGTACAGCACTGTCATCATTGGAGCTGAATAATCTCAGTTCATGATGTGTGTTTTTGTCGAACAGGCATTTCATGAACCGGACATGGTGCCCTGCATCAGAGACAGGGCCATACGTCAGGTTGTCCAAACAATGGCCAGATTTATGGCAGCCTATTTCAGTAACCAGACCATCTTCATCTTTCCTCCCCACAATCCCACCCCTCTGCCAGCCGTGCATTTTGAGACATCCATTGCCAGTAAGTTCATATCTTGGTTTATTTATGGATTTGGACGGAATCAGATTTAAACTGAGCATCAGAAATAAAAACCTGACAGATTTTTAAATATGATGCAACATGTTATATGAGGAAAAAAACTGGTAGTACATCATAGTAAATGTTATTTTTGAATGTGAAATGTAAAAGTGTTTCAAGAAATCTATTAGGCTTATTTAGAAGCAGATACTTTTATGTTGTTTTTAAAAATTTTGTTGAACTTTTGTTTTGTCGTAGTTTGCACCGTGTTACTTTGTTGTGTTTCTCAGAACAGGAAGAAATTTAATTTATGTGTACAATAGTATCAATTCATAATATGAATTTTTTTTTGTAACATCCACGTATGGCGATTCAATAAAGTAATGCATAATTTTGAACATTGCGTTTTCTAGACAGCCGCATCATTCCCAAGTACCCTGAGGACATGACTGCCATCATTCGCCACCAGAAACTGGGCTCAGTGTGGACGGTGGAGAGGACACTGGAGTATTTGCTACTGAGTGGTCTGGTGTGTGAGGCTGCCTGGTTTGCCGACAGAATGGGTGATTGGAAAGCTACATACCAACTGTCAGTGGCCCACATTTTGCATAGACAACTGGCTGCCTCTCTCTACTCTGGGTGAGTGATCGTCTTTCAATTCCACTTGATTAATGTATTTGGGTAACAACCTTTGGTTCAGTTTGTCTGGAGTGCCATTATTAACTAATTGGCTTTGATGTGCTGACCGATTAGCTTGAGAATTTTCCGTTCTCCCTGGTAAGCCGTTCAGTCGGCTCAAAAAAAGCTGCTTCCTCAGAAAATTATGTAAAAAATGGGGAAATAATGACATAGTGAATGAGAATTCTTACAATGGGGAGAAATAAGTTGGTCATCAAAGAGAGCTCCATCCTGATAATTTGATTTTAATGGCTTGGGATCACAGGAGTTAACGTTGAAGTGAATTTCTCGGCACAGATGAATCACAGCTAAATGAATTCTTTACACTGAAGTAAAGTACACCAATAATTCTATATAGGAAGAATTTTAGCAATCAGACACAATTCATCTGTTCATGTGACAATTATGACAAATAACTATCTACAGCAAGATGTGTGTGTAGCTGTCATTCTTTATCTGTACTACATGTCCAAATCTTATGCAAAATACCTTAAAGTCCTACAGACTTGGAAACTGCAGGAAACTGTTTTATCTTAAAGTTTAGGGCGAAGAACTGTAAAATGTTTCTCTAAACATAAACACGGGATAACTGATTTGGTTGTTTAGAGTCTAAAAGTTCATTAATCCTTTTAAAGAGAGCATTTGATACAAAAATCATTTTCTGCGAAAAGGTGCATTCTTTCAGAATAATACTAGGGCCCAAAAACCAATGTAAAGAAAATTGTACAAAAAATACGGTCAGAGAATTATTCACATCACAAAGTAGTAGTGCATAGATGTTATCAGACTTTCAGAGAATTCATGCAGTGTGTACAGTGTTATTGTTATTTAAAGTAATATAAAAGTATATTTCATATATATCTCTCATACATCTTTTCATTTACTCACCGTGTCTTTTTTTTAGAAGGTGCTTTATGATCTAACTGGATGTTATTGGATTAAAGAGAGTAAATTTTGTTCATACTAAGTTTAAACTTATTATAATCCATGTCATGTCCACATTTCTTATCTATTTGAGAATCCAGCATTAGTCTCAATCCATGTGGGACTTAGACAAAGCTAGGACATAATGAAAGCCAGAAACAAAATTATATTCCTGTAAATTCTGTGGGAATTTTAGCTTATTGTTTGCATTATCAGTATCCACAACTGGTTCATTTCTTTTTGGTTTTTATGTTAATGAAGTCTGTTGTTTCTTTAGTATTTAGAGTTTTTTTCCTTTTTCTTTTTTTTTTTTTTTCTTTTTTTTTTCCCATCAGCATTTTGCTTGCATGTATCATGAACAAAAGCAATGTGGATTTTTACAGTGCAAAATAAATCATAGAATGATTTCTCTGTGTTAAAAGTGATATAAAACTATTTGCAATGTATAAGGAACAAGAAGCCCCTGATCTTACCTGAGTGGCTAGCACCTGATGCTATCATGAAACGAAGACTGGAAAGGATTATGAGAGATGGTGAGTTTTATTTCCTTAAATGTGGCTACCATGTTGGGGAAAAATGAATGAAAGCACAACTTCGCATTCTTTTTGGGAGAGACCAAAGAGGACTTTAATCTTGTAGTTTCATTGATGTCATTAAAAGGAAACTGAAGAATTCATTGAGTCCTAACAATGCTAGTATTCAGTTTAGTCCCTTATCGTGTTGTTGAATATCAGGGATCCTATAGTGAGTTCATTTTGATTTAGCATTTGGTCACCAGTAAAATTTATATCATCACTTCATATAGACAACCCAGAGTTTCATTCACTTGCAGTTTAATTGAGCTACAGCATATTTGTAACAGCAAGTTGGAAACAGTAGTGTCAATTGGTCTGAAGTAAATATACATCAAAATGAACTGTTCAGAGGTTTGTGAATTTTTAGGATGAGCTAAAAAATGCAATTTTCTAGCTCAATACTTGTATGTCATATAATGAGTGTAAAACTGCTTGTCTTAACACTCAGTAGTACTTATAGTATTTGTGGTATCAGCAGTCTGTAAGCATAAGAGAAAAATGATAGACATGTGAATCAAAACAAATAATAAATTTCAAATATTATACTAATATATGACTCTTGTGTTTGTTTGATGAACAGTTTTTACGGTCAACCAAATTACTTTTCTTTGCCAGGCACGTAAGGCATTAAGACAGCATTGTAGAGAAGAAAAAAAAAATCACTTTTACACTTTTTTTTGAAACATACCAGAGAGAGAAATTTTGAAAAAAATGTTCATAGTAAGAAAAAGCCGTCCTCATGATATATTAAATTTTTCAGAATTTTCTGTTCAGCAAATGACAAATTAAAAAAAGGGGAAGTTTCCCCTACGGTTTTGTTATTAAGCTTTTCAACTTTCTATCGTGGTGGTTATCTCAGCTGTACAAAAACGCACAAAAATTTAAGTTTGCTATTTGCAATGCTTGCTTTATAAATTGTGTACTTAGCAAAGGGAAGTAACTTGGCCAATTGGACAAAAATAACTCAATTGTTTTTTTTTCCATTTCCAATGCAAATTCCTTAGATTTAGAACTGACTGGCTGCAGTTCTGACATGTCTCACCTGACAAAGATTCTGGAAGACATCTCACTGGCTGGGGTGATGGGCTTTGTGGAAGTGGGCCCCTGGCTGCTGGAACAGCTAGTCAGCAAACTGAAAAATGTGGTCAAGCAACTGACCCCATTGGTCACCAAAGATTTCTATCTCCCAGCACCTCCATTGTATTGTCCACAACCACCAAGGACAGACCGAGTAAGCATTTAATAATCTGCTTTGTTTTATATATTGTTTCTTTTGTCTTTGTGCTTGTTCATCTATGAAATGTCAGAATGTAGCACATAGTGTATTCATATATTTGTATATGACCCATTGCCAAATAAGAGAAAATCCTATAGGTCACGTGATACAAATAAGAAAAATAAGCATTTTGCATATCTCCCTAATTAATGTAGTGAATACAGCATATATATGAATAACTTAGTTATGAGCACGCAAACTTTCAGAGCAATTGGTTACAAAAAACAATTTTTTAGACAGTTGAATCATAAAATCATAGTGTAAATTAAGTGAAAAAATCAATCATGAAATAGGGCATCGAAGAGTAGCGTAATAAAATATGACAGAAAGCAAGTGAATATTGGGTTTTCACTTCAGATGCTGTAGGACATGCTAAAGTTCCTTATTCTTTGGTAAAATTTACTTGATCTGATGAACATGCTATGCATTTTAAAAATGTTTAACTTAACATACGTTTTCCTGTCTAACTCATGACAAATCCCAGGTAATGAGGATATATAGCATCTTTATTCAAATAAATTCCTATATTTCTTTTTAATGTTCGACAAAGACCCCAGGAGTGTATGGGAGTTTTTATAGCAATGGAAAAAGCGCTAACAGGCTAAAGTTAACGACTTTGTTTTTCGAATCTTGATTTCCTCTCAAATTATCGTATGAAAGTGACATCAGACTGAGAAAGCGGAAAACAGATTCCGCACTATTATTTTACCTTTATTTAACAAGAAATATACTGAAAAAAGAAACTCAATGCAGTGAGGCCATGTTTCATAAATTATTGAGCAATTACAAATTTATTGTAGCTTTAAAGATACAGTCTGTTGAATGTGCCACCATCCAGTGGAAATTGTCATGATAGATTTCAACAGTCCTTGCTTGGCAATAGGTCATATATATATTTTGTTTTCATTAGATTTCACTCATTTTAATGGTCGTTGAATATCTCTTGAACAGAGATGTTACTTAGATATTTTTGTTCATGCAACCAGCATAGCAAGGATATTAAAATTTCTGCCTTTGAAACTAGCAAAGATATTGATAGTTTTGTTGCTACAACCACTTGCCATAGCTATTTCTATCTTTGACATCGAGTAAATGTATATAAATAAAGTTGCTATCACAATCAACAAAGCTCCTAATATTCTTTGTCTTTTAAGAGCAAAAATATCAATACTTTTGCTGATGACCAATACTACTAACTTGCTTTCACCAGCATAAAATTTCATCTTATATTTGGCAGGTATTACAAGAAGCTGTGTAGAACACTGAAACAGTTACATACTGATTTAAAAAATGTCAGTTTACTTCATGTTACTTTCACTGATCTGCGGTTCACAGCGCCAGTCCCTGGAAGCAGAAGATGAAATCAAGCTGCGACAGAGGGCCTCCTCCATCATCCAGCTGACCCTGTGTGTGATGAATGCCACTCATTTGTCTATTCCAGCAGTTAGGTGGTACATCCATGCCTTAGAAGAGGTCCAGAAGAAGGCTGCACAATTTAAGGTATCTCATAAATTGGCCTTTAACTGTGGAAATACATAGGAAAAAGAAATCTTGGAATAAACAGCAGAACAAATGATCAGTCAAGATGTATAGTAATTAACTACAAGGAATGATTATGAGGCTAGGACTTTTTAAATCCAGGAAATTATTCAAACTTTGGAAAGTAGATTATCAAAGAACATGATCAAATTTATTTTGTAAACAATACTTTGTGACTAACAACAAGATATTCAGCAGACAATGCAACTAACTGTTGACGTTTTACTGCTTTTAATTGGAAAACTTGGTGAAGGCTTACTGCTTAATAATAAAATGCAATAAATATGTTGCAGTAATTATAGATGTGGAGATTTACTAGAATTCCACCAGGTGATGCCTAATGATCCTGGAAGTTTATGGTAGCAGTGATAGTTATAGTGATTCTATAGTGTGTTTTAACTTTGTATTAAAGAAAATGAATATGAACAGTAAAAAAAGAATGTTTTTGCCACATCAGGCCAACACAGAAGGACCCTGCCTTGATCTACCAGACATACTGTATCAATACCTAGAGGAGGAATCAGAGTTTGACCAAGCACTAGCTGGAGATACAGACCATAACAAAGGGTCCATCATATCTATCTTATCCAGCTTCAGGGATCTGTGCTCCATTTTGTGGCTGCTTCATGCTCGGGACAAGCTTTCTGTGTCTCTGCGGTCACGAGAGAAAGCTCTGAATCTTGTAAGAGTGTTATCATGGCTTCCTGACATTTTACATTTCTCTGTCCCATTGTGAAAACTGAACATCATTCCACTGGTTTACTGTGACTAGAGTAAATGAGAGTTCCATAATTTCAACATAGCATTTTTTACTTTGTCAAAGAGAATAAGTTTGTAAATTCTAGTGATGTGACAAAAGAGAGTAATCATCTTTTGAGGCGATTTGTCACAGCAGTTTGCAGTTTGGAAAAAGTTTTCACTAAAGATATTTGATCACATGTGGGTTGTGGCATAAGTGTATCAGAAACATTTAAAAAATTCACAGGAAATATTTAGTAATATTGTTGCATAAATATACTGGAAACTTATCATATTAAAAAAACACATTTAGTCACATTTAGGATGTCACACAGCTATGTCATAGAACTTTTAAAATTCATCAAAAATACATTAAGTGATATTAAGGATGAGGAATGAATATAATTACAATGCTTTAAAATGCTGAGTTCCTTCTTTAGTTGAGTAATTTGTGGTTTATCACAATTGCCAAAATTTTGTTCAGGGCCTGGATGTGGAGGACAGTGAACAGTGGGTCAGAGAGTGCTTTTTCACTCTCCAGTGGGCTGTCCATCTTGTTCCATTCAGCCGATTCTTGAGTGATGAGGCCAGCATTTATAAAGTAAGTTTCCAGGGGTGCTTGCATAGTTCACATTCGAAATTGTGTTGCTCTTGTTGTTTTGTTTGTTTATTTAATTCTGCCTTCAGAAACACTGATAGTGGTTAATTCTTTGTGTGCTTTCTCCTGTATATGATATTCAAATGTTTGTTTTTTAACTATGAAACCTGTACTAGCATAATTGTGGCCTTCATATATATGCTGCATTTATAAGCCTGAATGGAAACTTTTCGAGCAAGACACCCTCAAATTATTTCTTCCACCATCATCATAATTCTGACATAAGTTCAGTCATTAAATAATTAAGATCTAGACCCGTAGTTTGGTGTTTATAAACATGTTTTGAGCAAATTATTTATGATTGTTCTTTTCCTTACTCATTCTTTTTTGAACAGCCTCTTTTTTCCTTTGTCTTTCATATTTTTCTCCATCTTGTTTTGTTCAGGTGGTTCTATCCCTGCTGTTGGATCTCCCTGCCACAGAGGAGGCAGCTAACATCCTGGCAGAGCACATGTATGATCTGGAGAACCTTCATCCAGAGGTGCAAGAGAGGCTTGATCGCATGCTCAACACTTGGCAGGTAAGTCAGATTTTGGTTTTGATGTTTTTCCTGTAGTCCAATGTAGTTTGAGTGTTTTTTTTTTCATTCCATATTAAACTCAGTTTTTAAAAAAATCTAGATGATATATGAATTTAAATACCCACTCAGGTTTGACATTGGCTTAGCACTGTCATCTAGAATCGTATTGTTATTTCTGTGCTGAAGCGATGTGATATGGAATTTGGAACATTGTTCATTGTTTCTCTAAAGCTCTTCATTACAATTTGCTTAATAAGTGATAGAAAGTATAAATCCGGTGACAGCCTTTTTAGAAATGTTCATTTGAACTGCAGACTAAATCTGTGATGATATTTGCTGAACCAGTAACAAGTTGATACTTTAACAGATAGATCTGGAATTTTGTTCATAAATTTTGTTGCAGTAAATGTTTCTTAATTCTGTCTAAACATGAAATCGACCAAGATCTTACTTTATCCTGTGTTGGGATAGCTCCTACATATGAAAGTACATAAATATATAAGAATAAATGTATTTATAGTGTATTTAATCACAAATAATAGTCCACCTAAGCCTAAAGTGTTTTCCTGCAGGGAATCATTCTAGTTCCTGAAGCTGATGGGAAATCTGTGGGAGACAGTCTGGATATGGATGAGGATGGCCGCAAATCCGTCACCTTCCTGGGTGCCAGTCCCAGAGGCAAAAGTCTCAGCGTCTACTTCCACAAACAATGCATGGTAAATTGTTTAAAACTGAGATATGTTACATAATCAAATTGATCTCTGTATACTATTTAAGAGGGGAAAACAAATCTACATCATATTAAATGTACTTGTTATTGCCTCCTTCAAAACTAAACTTTCAGTCAATATGAAACAAAAAAACTTGTCAGTGGTTTTTCAGTCACTGGTTTTTTAGTCACGGGGAAAGGATCTGTCTTTAATTTTAAAAGCAAACAGGAAATTTTTGCTTTTCAGCAATTAACTGTGTGAAATCAATTACCAAATTTTTACAAATAGAGCTCTTGTAAAAATAAATGTCTCTTATATTAATTTGTTTGTACAATAAATCTGCTGAATTTAATTACTGTGATCATTTGTGTTTTCACAGCTTATGGATAAAAACCTGAAGAAAAAGAAAAATTGCTATGGCTCATATGAAGAATTCATCTTCACTGACACTAAACAAAGGACTAAGAAGAAGTTGAACATCGGATCTCGGCCCTTTGAGACAAAGAAATCCTTCATGCATTTCATGGACACATTTGTCTCTGTGAGCTTCAGCAGAGTCTTGGAGGTGATGGCTGACCAAGACAAAATTGCCAGTCTGCCTTTCTTGCGAGTTTTTGCTAAGCATATCGTAGACAAGGAAATGGAATTCTTTATTCAGAGAGTGGCCATATCTGCTCGCAAAAAGAATCAAGGCTTGGCTGTTTTGTCAGGGGCATCGTCACAAGCACTAGCTCGGGCAGCCAGCCAGGAGAATGTGATCCCTGCCAGATCAAAAATCAGGAATAGGTCAGTGCCAGGACGCACTTCAGGCCGAGACAGACTGCGCAGTATGGAAGAGCAGACAGCTCGATCGAAATCTTCTCATCCTGTTGGATTATTCAGGGGCAAAAGCATGATAGAGCAGCAGTTAGAGAGAGGCCATGCATGTGTCAGAAGGTATTGTGTTGTTTTTTTTCCTAGCCTGGCATTTTGTATTGGTCATTTGTATTATCAAACAATCATCTTGTAAATGTTTAAAGAATGCACTCTTTGTGAAAACAGGGAAAGAGAGATGATTTCAGCAAAGAGAGCCCACTCCATGTTTTGGTGTGATATTCCAAATAAGTATATTACTGTGGCTGCAACAAGCAAGATCTTCATATTGGCAAAAATCATTCATTTATATATATTCCGACTGAAGTTTATGCTTGCTTTAGACATATTGCCCCATGCAGCACAATTTTTAGAATAGAGATGTTTTTTGTATCTCGATCATATTGTGTAAATTTGATGCTAGTCCTTGTTATATGGACTTTGAAATATTGTATCTGATTTATTTGCAGATATGAGAGTGAGCCAGGCCTAGACGATCTTGATCTAGATGATTTTGAAGGTTCAGAAGCAGGACCATCTTCTCGTGCAGGTGGCAGCCGCCAGAACTTGACTGAGCCAGCTTCCCGGTACTCCCAGACCGAGGAGAACATTTCTCGCAGTACTGCAGCCAGAGATCAGGGCAGGTCAGCCTGGTCTTTGACTGTCAACTTTGGCAAAAAGTACACAACCTTGCAACAACTGATTGAATGGTTGGAGGTCTGGGGCAATAAATCTCATGCCTTGGGTGTTCCAGACAAGGAGGAGATTCTGGATATTTCTGTAAGTTGATATCTTAGTCTTTCACAGAATGGTTCTGCTGGCTTTTCTTAAATTGATTCTTATTGTGTTGAAACTGCTGCTGCAATGATTTATATAGACAAAATTGTCACTGAGTATTTGCCGCTGTATGTATTGGTATCAGTAGAAAGGAAAATGAACATACTTCACTTTTGTACAAAAGATTTTTAGCTACCGCTCTTCTTCTGAAGAATTCATCTTCACTGATGCTAAACAAAGGACTAGGAGAAGTTGAACATCGGATCTCGTCCCTTTGAGACAAAATCTGTCATGTATTTCACGGACATATTTGTCGAGATAATCATATTCAAAGTTAAGTCTTGTAACCCGATGATCAGTAAAATTCAATTTCATAGCAAAGCTCTTTTTGATGTCCAACTTTTTCACAAGGCTGTGTGACATTTAATCCATTGCCTCCGTTTGGTTTTCATTCATGCTCACTGATCTAATGAGCCATTGCTTTTTGACTTTTATATTAGTTTGCATACTGTTAATGTCTTTCTTTATTGACTCATCTCAGAGCTGCTTATTTTTGCACTCATTTTATTGGCATAAGTGTTTAGAAAGCTTGGTTCTGTTGTTTTTTTGTTGTTTTATTTTTTCTTCACTTTCCATTTTGCACAGTAACATGTAGACAATGCATAGTGAAGAAGAGCTGAATAAGATTGAAGTTTCATTGATTTTCACTCTGATGGAAATGATTACAGAGGGCAAACTCTGAGGAAAAATCAGCGTTCAGTCAGTCAAAATTATTGTTTTTTTGTAGATTTTGCATCAAGGGTATACTCTTATTTTCATGTTAAAGCTTGTGCATGATTTGTATGTGATGTCACCAGGCCAAGATGAAAATTCAGATCCCAGCCCAGCTGATCATCCTGTCGCTGTGGCTGCTGGAGAACAAGTACAACAAGCATACCAAGGAGGAGCCCAGGGAACAAAGGAAAGGAAGGAGTCGGAGAGCTCAGAGACTTAGCCACAGTCCTCCTGTCAGATCTCAGTCACTGAGTCCTTCACCCAGGTATAGAGACAATGAGATCACTCTTTTATTTTGATTTTTTTGTCTAAAAACTATTTTCTTATATACTAACTGCATGAGAAATAAGAGGAGGTTGAAGGAGAAGCGCCAGATAGCTCAAAGACTTAGCCATAGCCCCCCTCCTCCTTAGCCATAGCCCCTCCCTCCCCCCCCCCTTCTTCCCCTCTCCCCTTCCATCCCCACCGCTATCAATGCCCCTTCCTCACCTACTCAGTCCATCTCCAAGGTATGAAGACAGTGAGATTATTCTTGAGTCTTAACCCTAAAAGTGTTGAAAAGGTGATCTGATCAAAGACTTGCTCATCATATTTTGCTCTAGAATTGATCATCAGACAGCTTGCAATATAGAAATTAATATTCATCATCTTAGAGCACGATCTGTCATTTCCCAAACATCAATATGAATGTCTCCATAGAAACCATGACACTCCAGAAATCCTTGTTATAAGTTATTTAATTATTTGTCTAAAAACTGGTTCCCTATCTACATGAAGAATGGGAGGAAGCGGGAAGGAAGGGTGTGCACAAAGACTTAACTGCAGAGTCTTCTCAGATTTCAGTCACTCAGACCATCCCTCAGATGTACATGCTGAGGGATTACTCTTTAGTTTTAATTTTTGTCTAGAAAACTGTTTGTCTAGATACCTCTACTGATTATATGAGAGATGGAGAGGCTTAGAGACATAACTGCATTCCATTTTGATCTCAGTCACTCAGTCCCTCCTTAGATATGGGTGCAGTGAGGTCATTCTTTAGTTTTAACTGATTATCAAATAAAATTACCATGAATATCAGCTGCCTGCTGTGTGATTTGAGGGAACCCATTTTAATTTTTGACTGCTTTTCTGAAAGCAGTTCATAACCATGAGCCATACCAGAAAGTGAAGAGCTAAGTGACTTATCAGCAGTCTGTTCACATCATAGTCCCTTGAGGCTGAGAAAAGTAATGCCTGCATTTTAAATGAAGGTGAAGATAATTTATGGTTCTGATATTTTTCACTTTTGACATAGCCCATGTTGAAACCTGAGTCATGTGAACATAATTATTTTTCTTATGTTCTTGAAATGTACATGTGTAGGTCATAATCTAATGCAATTTGACATCAAAAAGTTTTACTTTTAGAGGCAAGAGGAGGCTTTACATTTGTCATTATTTACTTAGGCTTTTGACTTTTACAGTTTAGGCATTACCATTTGGAATTATTTAGTCATATCAAATATTCTAATAGATCCAGTGGTAGAGGGTCAGTTACACCTCCACGACAGACTCATGAGTCTCTCATATCCAAACACAGTGCTGCCAGACAGTCGCAGATGCCAAGCTTACCTGATGGACAGCTGCGCAGAAGCACAAGGTGAGAAAATGTCTGTTTAATTGTAGATAATGCAATACATGAGTGAATGAACATTTCATGTAGAAACTCCATGCACTAATATAGGTCTGAGGCCACAATGTACTCTTGTCTTTGTTCATGCATGGATTGACAGATACAGCATTTCTCTCTCTCCTTCTTTTGCTCTCTCCCTCTCCATCTCTCTTCTCTCTTTCCCTCTCTCCTCTCCCCATTGTCTTTTCCTCTCTTTTTCTTTTTCGTCCCCTCCATTGCTCTCTCTCTCTCTCCATTCCATTCCTCTTTTTCTCCTTGTCCCTCTCCCCACCCCCCTTTCTGTCCTGTCTCTGCCAGTGATATATATATACATATCATAGTTGCAACCTGAAGTCTAGAGTAGACAAATGTCATTCCACTAAGTTGCAAATCTACAGTAGTATGCCACATGTTCTTATTGTGTAGTTTAGTGAAAATACTAATTGACCTTTCTTAATTAGCTTCCCATACCTCAAGAGAGATAAAGTCACATTACCAAACTTTACTTCCAGTACTAGTATCTCCAGTTACGCACATCCTATCGTGAAGTCTGGTCATCTGTCATCAAACCTGACCTTTATGAGCGAGACTTTCTGGGCTGCTTTAATGCTTAGAAAAAAATGCCAGGACAAACCACAACATTTTGCTGCATTGATAGGGCATGGTGGGACACAGCATTTTGCCATGTGTCAAACCAGAAATGTGTCATGAAAATGTGCAACTGTCAGAATCAGGGATACCATGCATACAATAGATCGAAGAATGGTGGATTCAGCTAGTTGCATATCTACAATAGTATGCCATGTTTTCTTTACCACTATGGGGATGCCATGTGTGCATTATATTGAAGAATTGTGAATTCCAGCTAGTTGCATATCAACAATAGTATGCCATGTGTTTTCTTTATGACTATAGGGGTACAAGGTGTGCATTATATCTAAGAGTTGTAAATTCCAGCTTGCATATCTACAATAGTATGCCATATGTTTTCTTTACCACTATAAGGGTACCATGTGTGCATTATTTTTGTCTCTGTGTCATCTCTTTTGAGGTTGACATGAAATGACTCACCATCTCTCTCTATACTCCACTCTTCTGGTGCATTCCTCGAAAGATAGATTAGGCAGTCCTTGATGTCATCCGTCCACATTCTTCACTGTCTTCCTCTTGCTTGTTTTTCCTCGATCTTCCCTTCCAGTATATCCTTACAGATGTGTTGTGTCATTTGATGTGACCAAAATATTCTATTTTCCTTTTTAGAATTGTTGTCAGTAGTGTGGGTTTGACTTTTAGCATAGTACAAACATCCTTGTTGGTCTTTTTTTCTGTCCAACTAATCCCTCCCATACATTTGAATGTCCACATTTCAAAGGCCTCAATTTTTTTCTCCAGATTTTTGTTTAAATCTAAGTCTCTGACCCATACAGCAAGACCGAATATATATAGCATTTCACAATTTTCAGTCTCAATTTGAAGATGTGTTTAGATGTTAACACTCACTTCATGGATGTGAAACGCAATTCTGCTGTTCCAGTGCACATTCTTATTTCTTCACAACTTTTTCCATCTTCTGTAGTTTGCTGGCCTAAGTATATAAATCTTGCCAGCTATTCCAGTTCTTTACCATCAATCTCCATGTTTATCTTCATTTGTGTTTTTTTGGACATGATCATTTAAAAAAAATTTTTTTTGATATTCATACTTAGTCCATTTATATCACTGTTTTTCTTGACTGTGCTGACTAGATTCTGTAGGTCATCCTGACTGTTGGTCAACAGCACTGTGTCATCTGCGTACCTGTGTGCATTATATCTAAGAGTTGTGAATTCCAGTTAGTCACATATCTACAATAACATGCTATGTGTTTTCTTTACCCCTATTGTTTTTGATTTCAGAGAAGATCATTGACAGTGATAGCCTTCTCAATACTGTAGAATTCAGTAGAAAATGTTTCTGTTTTCCCTAGACATGTATCACCCGCTGACAGATCTGGAAGTCCCAAAGACCAGATCAGGAGGCAGCACCTGCAGGCCTCTGGCATCCAGGAACAGAATGAGATTATTGATGCCTATACACAAGTCTTGGACGGGTGAGACATTTATCCTTTTGTTAGACATTTTGGTTTACCTAATGTCTGCAGGGCAAATCCCTTGTAGTTCCAACAGCATCCTAGTTTGAGAAAAAAATGGGATTATCAGTGCATACACAAAATCTTTGAATGTTGAGACATTAGTCTCTTTCATACATAATTTTTGAATGCAATTTGTGTAGTGCAAATCCCATCCTTATAATTCCAGCAGCACCATATTTTAAGAAGTAATGGAATCTGCATTTCAGCACAGCAGTTTTTAACATGAAAAGACGAAAACAACAGAATAACTTCATTATGACATAACTTAATCTAAAAGTTGTGAGATTTATCATTTGAAGCAAAGTATGTGTCATGTTGAGCCATTTAGAGATCTTGTAATATCTTGGTTTGATCTGATTTGGAGCTTTAGCATTTTTGCTGTTACATGAAAAATGACAGTGATTAGACATTTCCATTTTCCTTTTTGGTTTACATGTTCAAGAGATATATCCTCCATCTCTCATCCATCCATTCTTCTATATGGCTATCTATTGATCTGTCTTCCATCCATTGAGCCATTGATCCATCCACCCATCTATCCATCAGTCTGTCATCATTTTGTTTTTCCCTCTTTCCATCCATTCATCTATCCTTCTGTCTGTTCCATTGTCCATCCATCCATCCATCCATCCATCCATCCATCCATCCATCCATCCATCCATCCATCCATCCATCCATCCA
>JBCEWB010072956.1:0-13162 GCA_039654565.1 Peronia peronii | reverse complement strand
ATACTCTTCTTTCAAACAGAATCATACAACTTCCAATAGATAAAATTTCAAAAAAAAAAAAAAAAGAGGAAACACACATACATGCACACACACATACAAATGTACAGCGAAAGAGAAGAAGTGACTATTCCTAGACAATTCAATGTACCATGATCTATCCATATTTTGGTTGGCATTCTTAACACATTCTCTTTAACCTTTAATTAGCACAGCTATTAAGCTGTGGTGAACAGTATACAACACAGTCGACTGTTAATGGCAAAGGTAAAATTCTGTCATGAATATCTGACTTGTATCATGCATTGGGCAATATGATCATAGTTATATGTAGAGATATTTCCCTGAAAAAGACAGAAAGAGACAGAAGAATGAGAACATGAAGGATGACACAACTCTCACTTTTAGATTTTTATAATAAAAAAAGTCAGACCTTAAAGAGGGAATGGAAAGAATGTATGATTGAATCAACAAGTTCCCATGCAAAATAAGATTTAAACTATCATCTCTAGTTCCATTACACTTATTGAACCAAAGAGAAGTGTTCAGAGCAACAGAATGACTTCATACCTCTATCCGTTTGGTCATTCTCATAGAATATTAGCACGAATCATGAGAGAGTAGTACAACATCAGTAAATTTTTTCCAAATGTTGGGTCAAGATAGAAGTTCACACTGAACAAGGATTATTACAGCACAAAGTTTGTAGCATAATATTCAAATGTCCCATAGCATAAACAATGCAATGATCATTTAAATTATTTGATTATACGTCAATCTAAAAATCCTGAGATGTGGACATAGGAAGCAAACTCATCACTATGATAGACTGAATAACAGTTTCATTTAAATATAAACTAAACAGAACCTGACATGCAGAAACCACTTAACTTTTGTTTAATCTTTGTTTTAAATTATATAATGTTCTCTGGCCCATAGTGCTTCTTGCTGTGAGTATAACAGCCACCAAAATAAAATCAATAGATGGAGCGGTTTATAATGTGACAACTTATTCAGCGGTTTATAATGTGACAACTTATTCTGTACATTTAAAGGCAGGCTTGTGTACTGAGGATTTCTGGGCAGGGAACATATCACAAATCAATTTATACCTCCCTCTATCATGACAAAGGTTTCAAGGCAAATGTATTGTTCATGTTGATTGTCCTATGATCTACAAATTGACACAGCTATGCTAGACTAAAATGGATTTTCTCTAGTATCCAATAAAAACACCCTTATACCAGAATACTTGCAATACGAATAAATGCTCTCTCTTAAAATTTACGCCACTATATTGAATTATAAACAATCAACAGGCTGGCTGACAGTAAACAGTTTTTGTCAATGTTTCTCTCTTTCTCCAGCACGAGGTCTCCACATTTTTGAAAGAATGATTTCTTCACTCAACTTCATTTATTCTTGGCACAGTGACACCGCTGTCAAATCACAGACAAAATAATGAAAATGGCAGTAACATTTAAGCCAATGGTAATATTGCAGCAATTTCTATGATTGTTTCTTGATATCCTATATCATATGGAGTAAGCAACAGTTAAATGCAGACATTACACAACAATGCTTACACAGTGTAGAAAGGAGTGGATCAGGTGTGTCGACCGGTAAAACAGTGCACCATTATAATAAATTTCACAGAAGGCTACGGAAATATTGACATTAAGAATGCATTTTCTAGATCTCAAAAAGACATCATGCACATGATCCAGGTGGAACTGTAATAAACAGCCATCTCTATTTTACAATGATCAAGTTATAACAATATTACAAAGAATACCACAGTAACTATAAAAGGTGAATTAAAGGCAAAGAACCTGAAGTTTCACACAATCACAGCAACCACAGGCATAAACGCATTGGAACAGGGCAGATCAACAGATTTATCACCAATATTACATGTCAATGAGATGTGGATAATGTAGGGCACAGACAGAGGGTGTAGTAGTGTCACTCAATAGGTACTTGAAAATGCCATCGCTATCATTATATCATGAAACATTCTTTCCATTTCATCCATAGATATTATAGACCAAAAAGGACTTCAGAGGGCACAGTATTGAAGAAATATAGTCCAATAATCTTTCAATACGACTGCATTAAAACAAATGCATGTTTATGCACAGGATATTGCAGACATAAAGTACTTGTTGTAGAACTGAAACTGACTTCTACCATCACTTCTTTATGTCTAGCATGTTTGAGTGGTTTAATTCTGTGTAAGGCTAATGTGTTTGAGTGCATAAATTATTCTGATATTTGTGACCTACCACTAACTTATCATTTACAAGTTCTTCTGATTCTTCCTTATCCAGTGATAAACATAATGCTGCTGTGACTATGCACAATCTACTCTGGCCTTGCTACAAATATGTTGAAATTAGTTTTCTTGATGGCAAAACCACAGATATTTAGCTCTTGAGGAGTCTGTATTATTTTCTGAATAACGCAAGCTTGTGACAGTATTTTCTGTTTAAACATGGAAAAAAATCTGGTTGTTTCTGAGAGTTATTTGGTTATTTTAACCTTCAGTGTATTTAGACATGCCAATACGCATTTTCTTTAAAGCTTCCATAACCAACAACAGTGAGTCATATTTCCTGACTATGACTAAATCTTTGCATCCTTCACAATATTCACTAATAATTGATAACACAGCTTCTAAAGGAAAGAGATGCATTGTTTATGTACTCGTAATTACTGATCATAATTACTTTCCACAGTAGATAACAGGCAGCACTATGCCTTGTCCACTGTAATATCAGCCAGAGGCACAGCAAAATAATAGGAATAGGATTAAAACAATTTACTTTATAAGTTTATTTGCCACTGAGCAGTGCCATATTGACATGTTTCAAAACACTCTAAAATTAAGTTTCTACATGTATAATAAGGTTGTGTCTAGGTAGTCACATGAGATTATCTATTCATTGCATTGGAAGTCACACCAAGCACCTATAAATAGGTACCCACCTCAATGAACACTGATGACCAAACTCAGGGGATCATCATGGGCAAGGGGTTCGACGTCTGTCCCTCTACTAAAAAAAATTATGTTGTGAGTTAGAAATTGGAATCATCTTGGGGATGGGAGAGATTCGAAGACCAAAGATTAGAACTTCCATTTCTTTCAGTGATTCAGCTCCCTTGGCTTCTTGGGTAGGAAGTCTGATGTATAGTCCTCTCAGATAAAGGCGAATACTTTTCAGAGATCCCATGTATATGTTTACTCTTGTTAAAGAACATTGGCAGTTAAAGAATCAGATGAAGCGTAGGCTGAGATGCCACTGTTCAGACAAAACTCCCAAATTCCAAATATTTCTACTTAAAAATCTCTTCTGAGTTCTCTCATCACAACAAGGGCACACTTTTAAGAGCTAAGATAATCCTACTTTCTTTGGTTTGGAAGGGTTCATAATGATACTAAAATAACTGAACTCCAAAATCCTGCCTAAGTCCTGGATAAATACCAACACCGTATCTTCTACAGTCATTGAGTAAAGTATGTACCATAATGGAAGGGGTGACGGGGGAGGAGGAAGGGGGAAGGGAGTAGACTGATCTGGGGAAAATTTTATCCCTCCATGACACGCAATGGTCCCAGTGTATCTCAACCCCCTTCTTATCTCCACTATCTTTACTTTAATGCATTTCCTTTTATGACTTAAAAAAAAAACAAATTAAAAAACTTTGCGCGATGGATCTGCTTACAATAATAAAAAGATGCTGAATTTTACTCAGTGTATTTATGCATTGGTTGTTTCATGCATAGACATACAATTAATAAAGAGATCTGGCATGCTCGTGATCAGCTCTTATCCGCCCTGAGCAAATTAACAAGATGAACATTGCTTATTTATGGAACCCAATCAGACTCTGACAAGAAGCAAAAAAAAAAACAAAAAAAAAAACACATACACACACGAAAAAAGAATGGAAGCAACAAAAAAAAAACCCACCAAAAACATGAAGTGGGTATGAAATCTAAGAATACAACTGATTTTTTATGAGTGACAGATTTAATTTTACAGCCTATTGAACTGCGATGTCCTCCAAGTAACAAAAGTAGTCACTGTAGTGTCTGTGATTAAATTACGGGAAAATAGATTAACAAATAGATGGGAACAGTTGATACAAAAAGAAAACTAAAGGAGGGCCTATTGCTGATCAGTGAATGAGTCAAAAGAACGCATGCAAGAAAGTAAGGAAAGGAAACATGGATGATTCAAAATAAAAGAGCTAAAGAAGAAACAGAAAAAAAGTCAAAATATTTGAGCTGTAAATGTGTGAGTAGAAAGCAAATAGGGTGCTACTGTAAAGATGTGTACAAAGGAAGAAAACAAAATGAACCAAGATATAGATCAATATCAACAACAAAATCCCAGTTTCTTTTGGTGCTAATGTGGTAGAGATAAATGCTTGGTTCATACTCGTATAATACTGGACAATTTAAAAATGCAAGGAGACGGGGAAGGACATTAGGTCATCAGAATAGCGCATTGTTGCTTGAAATTTTAGCTTAGTTGTTTTCATTAATTTTCATTTTCAGTCTCTGGTAGGATCTCTAGGTCAAAGTTCGATTGTGATACAGTGGTCTCTGCATAAGAACCCGATTGTCAGGAGACATAAAAAGTGGGCTCTTAGGTGGAGGGTTCTTAGGCGGAGAGGTTCTTAGTCATGCAAATCGTCTGAGCACAGATTGTCTTCAGTACTATGATTAGTTGCTCATTACCGTTAGATAAAGATTTATCTATGCGAATAAGTACAGCCTTCTTCTCTGTGCGTGTGTTATAATTAGATCTAGCAATTCCTGATATTTTAAGCGTATAATTACATCACAATACTGCCCAGCATTTAAATGTCAAGTGAGTTTTCATATAACGGTATCTGCCTCTCTGATATTGCTATGCTATGCTAAGGATAATCGCATGAGTGACTCAAGCATTTACAGACCGACCGAAGTAGCAAAACAACTGACCAGTCAGGAGGCTAAACTTATTCCTCCTTATTCACAGAGCCAGTCACCAAGTGTTGTCAAATAAAGAAATGCTTACGGGTTAGTCCACAATGTGGCCTGATTATGCAGTCATACATCAACCATCACTTCCACTCCTTTGTCTACCTGTTCTCTCCACCTTGTCCCCATTTTTCTGCACACTTAGCACTGTGCGTTACTCTCAAGTGGACAATATGAAAGTGAAATTACACCATAAGTACTCGTGAGTCTTGGCCCGACACCAGGTTCGTAGGCGGATTTTTTATTTGGGAGCGGGTTCTTAGAGGGGTAAATTATAGAGGAAAAATTCCGTTTCGCAGCAAAGGCGGGCTCTTAGGTGGACCAGGCTCTTAGGCGGAGGGTTCTTAGGCGGAGACCACTGTAGATCATTCTAATGAATGTGCACTTATATAGCTCTTCAAGCAAACCTTTTTTCCTGTCTCTCCTTGTCATCTTTTCCCTCATTTTTTTCTTTTCTCACAAGAAAAACATTTTATTTTAAGGCTGTCAATTCACTCAGTATTAACTAGACATAGGCATGAAAAGATCGAGAAGGATAAGCAAAAGAATGCTCATTCTGGTCCGTTTTTCACACTGGAGTGAGAGCAACTTGGAGATGATAAGCTGCATTTTTTTTTTTTTTCCTATGCTAGGGCAAAGCACACTTGTTTGATAGTTTCTGTGTGAAACATTCAGGTCTTAATATCTTCAGTGCTTGGTAAAAATCTGTATCTAAAAGTAAGCACACTGATTACATTTTGTAAGTCTGTGTAAATTTAGATGCAAAGAATCAATGTGGAGGAAAAGGATGGGACAGCTTTGCTTCTCAACAAAACCACTTGCATTTTACAACAGAATTGATAAAGATTCAAATTTGACAATATGTTTTTGGTCCTCCTTCTCACTCTCATCTTTGTTGTCTGTCCACATGCTTCTCCAATCATCCCTTATCTCTGGTTGCCAGTAAACCTACAGTAAAACATAACTAATATTCCCTCATTAATTTGGACATAAATTACATTGAAGACTCCAGTGGAAAAACCCCGTTAAGTCACATTTTTGTGAAAAATGTGTTATTGCTCCAACGCTATAAACTACACTGCTAAGATTTGTCAAACAGAACAATAATTCGGAAAAACCAGGTAAGTTCCACTAAAAAGAGAGTTTTTAAAAGAGTATACAGTGAAAAACTCTAGACTTCTAAACTTTAATTTGTTTTTTTCCCTTTGCAGGAAATGTGACTTATCTGGTTTTTCCACTGGAGTCTTCATATGGCCTAGGTCTAGCTCTAAATCTAAGATAAATATGTTAATTTAAACTGTGGCAATCTTTGAATCTCTCAACGCAAGATTGGGTTATACTACAGTGGAGAAGACTCTGCTGGCTATGATAAGTGGTGTAAGTTGGGCTCCAGGGTCACTAGCTCTTCTGTTTCAAATCATCCCTGTTTTTTTTCTTCCTCCTCACTTTCTTGCCTTCACTCTTTCTACAGATTCACTGATTCACACCAGGACTAATGTGTGGTAAATTTCAGTAGGTCTTCTTTTAGTCCTCTTTTCGTATCAACTGTAACCATATTTAAGTTTATTATTATTTTGTTTTTCTTTGTATTTAAATCATTAACATTATTCACCCATTTATCATTTGAAAGGCATCTAGGTTCAATAGGCCTTAAATTTATTTACTCTGTTACTCGTAGCGAAGAGTTTTACTCATAAATTTCCTACCCACCCGTGTTTCTAATGTTATTTTGCTATATGCGCTTCCTTCCATAATGCAGCGGGCTCATGATGCAACTGGGCCAGACGTTGCCCATGTGCACTGGGTCTATTTAACAGAATGTCTATGGTCTCATGTGAATATGTAGACACAACCTATACAATACATTTTAAGTACAGCTAATGTGACAGTTAATATCATGATAAATATCACATCATATCTAGCTCAGGGATGGTTGGAATAGGCTAAATAAGCCCTCCTGGTAAAGCTATGTATACAAAGTTAAGTTATTCATTTAAAATAGGACATTCCATTAGTTGCTTATTGTCATACCACCAGTAGTAGAGCAGCATCATTTCTCTGAAGTGACATATTTCAAGCAGATATCGAGGACAAATTGTTGTCATTTGTGGCCATCAGTATACAGAATTAGGAAATGATATATTGGCTTAATAATGACAGTTCAGCAGAAATACTACTCGATAATTACAGTGAGTGCCTGCGATGGTTAGCATGTTGAATAAGTTTCATGAATTTTATATAAATAGAGGTATTCCGGAAAAAATCTGTAGATTTTATTTCCGCTTTTTCTCGAGCGAAAAATCAGGCAGAGGAATCAGGGTCTTCTCGCTGAGTGTCTGGACCTGAATCATCTTCCTTTCCTGCATTAGTGCCCCGGTCATAAATGGGCATCTCTCTCAAAGAAAACTGCTGCTGGAAAGGTCGTCTGTGGCGTGGATTTGTTCGTCTGAGACCTGTAAAGTCTGAGAGAGGACGGGCAAGGGGTATCCGCATATCAGACAACTCCTGTCTGTGATGAGCCGTTGACTGAGATATAGACCGAGCTATCAACTCTGGCAATGTATCCAGATTCATCTGAAACAGACAAGCCCCAAACATAATGTAACCAGCAAAATTTCTATTTTCCTTTAATAAGGAATAAGTAAAGAGATTTCTGTGCTGATACAAATGTATTGGATTACTGAAAAGAATAGCCCCATATTGCCAAACAAACTGAGTTTTTGATGAAACATAAAGGCTCAAAAGGAGGATAATAAGCTATACACACATAAACATGAACTGTTTCAATGTAAAGAACTAGCAAGAGAAAAACACATTTTAATGAAATAAAATGATTTATTCTAACATATCATTTTCTTGGCATCTAAGGTCTCAAATGTCTCATCTCTATCCAATAACTAAAATACCAATAACACTGTTTCTGTGTAATGCCAGAAGTGCTAAGGATCTAATCTGTGAGCAATATCAGAATTCTCAGTGATATTTTCTGTTTCCAACACCAGCACCATTAGTGATATTGCCTTTCACTATCAAACATTTGAAGCAGCAATGATCTAATTTTGACCAATATTTCAAAGTACTAATAGTTTTAGCTCAGTTCATTATTGAAGATACTTTTGGTTCTCTTTCTCACTCACTCTCTCTCTCTCTCTCTCTGTTTGGCAAATAAAAATCTGAAATATATGTGACCATGTCTCTTTCTAAAATCAACAGTTCCAGTCGTTTTGTCTCTGTTCAGCATTTAAACATCCCAGTGAACATATAAATCTAGTTACTTTAAAGTGAATATAACAATAACAACTTCTTCTGTATACCCCACATTTCTACGTTCCATTCCATTTCAGTTCCACCTCAAGTAAACAAAGAAAGAATATTATCTGTAAATGTATCTCAACTCACCTGTAGCTGAGCCAATTTCTCCTCGATCTTGTTCACACGTTTTTCTATTGAGCTCTGATTTCCATGCATCTCAATCACTAGCTCCTGGATATTTGACTGGGTCTGTGGATAGATCAAAATAAGGAATAGCGAGTTTTATGATGAACTAAATTGAAATGCACAGAGAAATCAGGACATTTCAGAAATGGGGCGAACGGACTATAAATTCAATGAACACGATTACACCATCGGCATGAAACATTAGGAATGAGAAAGACATATCTAAGTTATTTATTCTCTCATGCATGTGTACCTAAGCTGTGTATGGAGTCTGTATGGTCTTGGCAATTACAGAGGTCTCAAAGAATGTCTTTACATTTCTCAATTCGAATAGAAAATTTTAATACCAACCACACTTCTTAATTTTCAATGAAGAGCAAACAAATGAACATGTTACTCAACTCTCTCAGTTATAATAGAACCTCAGCAAACGAAAATCGGATGCACAAAATTCAAGTTACAGTTGTTGATTAATTTTGATGATAACTTATCTTTAAAAAAGGATAAAATAACAACAGAACAAAGGCAACTATCTGAGATTACTTGTTTTGTGTGTAATGTGATACTCGAACTATACTAATGAATTTGGTCCTATCAAATGGAACCAATCGTGACACCAGCTATCAAACTGGATTCCAAGCGTATAGATTATCGATGAAACTGCTATTTAAACAGGCTTTCAGATGTAGACAGTAGCTTTTCTGGTTATTTGATTATTGTTTTTAAACTCGAACACCAAACATTTATTGAGCAGACCAAGCATTTGGTATAAAGAAAGAAACAATCAGTAGAGTCTTTGTTCACTAAAATAAAACAAAAAAAAAAACAAACAAAAAACAAAAAAACCATCATAACATCTATTTTCCTTCATGACACTTGTCACTGATGGCTTTGCAATCCAGCTTACGAACACATTTAGTTGCACATAAATTAGGATCATTCATACCAAAATAAATAATAATATACTGACACGCCATTAGTCACTTATCACCAACCCCTACCACAATTATACACTGTGGTATATGGCTGGAAAACAAAAGCAAGACACGCATTTCATAACGAATGGTTTTGAACAACTAAAGAGTAGATATTAAAAGCTAGTAGTGGTTTTTGATTTTGTGTCTGAGAAACAGAGAACCAACTATGTGCTAAAGTTTGAAAGAAGAATTTCCTTCTGTTGTCAAGTTAGCGACATCGGCATGAAGCCTAGATGTATTCCAACCAACCCTTGGCACAATGATTTTAGACTATACGGGATTAGGAGTGGGGAAAGACGGTGATAGTGTAAGCAGTGCAAGTGGTTGGAAGCTATACACTCTAATTACAAGCAAATTTGAGCTCATCTACGCAAATGAATGTGCCAGAAGGGCAAACTATTTTGAGTAATCCAACCAGATTGACAATGTATAGTATGAATAGCATCCCAGGAGTTAAGCAGTGAACAGCAACTGTTCGCAAGCAAATGTTAGATCTGCGTGTTCCTTTCCATTCAGACCTACAATGCTATAACGCACCCAGATCCTTAGATAAAGGATCATAACAATATGTGTTGCTAACAATACTGCCTTCAACCTATATAGCGATAGAGCAATGTCATAGTGCATGAACCTTGGAATACTGGTTTGAGCTTAATGGATTTAATATCTGAGCCGGTTGTGCACAGATCTGGCTTCAGACAAAGCAGTTTTTGTGTCATACAGTGTACCTGTCTCGAAGTTTCGTTGTAATTCACATCATGGAATCATAGAATAGAATGCTTAATCCGTTGACTTCTATCCTTTTATTTATTTATTTATTTTTTTGTTATCGTTATTAATGCGTCCCCCCCCCCTCTCCCCCCCCCCCATTTCATCTATAACAAATGCAGTTCTATCAATATATTTGTGTGTGAAAGCCCTCCATGAAGTATCCACTTCCATTCGATTCCCCTTCTATGTGAGTTTGGGGGTGTTCAAATTTGAATGAATAGTCTTCATTTTTGTTTTATATAGTGCCCCCCCCCCCCTTTATCTTGTTAATAAACTTAGCGGCAGCCAACATTCATGCATGTAGCATGCCATCTGTTTGCATCACCCACCTACACAAATTTATATTTCTAATAACTTTTCTCCTACCGATTAACAATAGGCAGAACAGTTTCTGATCTCTAAGTACTACCACATGTATATCCTCAAAGGCAGGATTGTTTTGACGGAATCTATTCAAATTGCCAGCTCAGTGCCAGTCAAGGCCATTCCATTTGCATTATGCAAAAACAGTCCCTGATTGACCCCATGATGACCAGCAGAATTTGCCTCATTACAGTAATATTGTACAGCTGCGTTACACTTACACTTAGAAAACTATCTAATGGCATTTTGTATAGATCCATTATCTGCCAAAACTCCAAGGAAAAGAACAGTCATTTTTCGTTTTTTTTCCTCCTTTCTTACCATAGCATTTATCTTTATATCTCCTTTCAAACTGATAATTAATTCTCATATATTTTTTATGAAACGTTTGGAGAAACTTGATATATTTGTCAGACCCAACCATGCACTCCTTCTCCCCAAACAAAAACAAAAAAAAAATGAATACATATTTCAAAAGTAGCACTGCCCTTATACAGATATGAAACTTCAGGATATATAGGTTCAGTGGACTTAAGTTATCCCTGCAAAATCTTCCTGTGACAACACTATAAAATACTACCAAAGTATACCGAACGTCCTCCCTCTATTTCTCTTTCCTTCCTACCTTTTCTCCCCAGCCAGCTTGCTTGCCCACCTATCTATCTTCGTCCTGTCAAGAGTCAGTAACGAATTAAAATGGAGTGGTCTGCGACTCGTGTCTTCATGCCCAGACATTAAAAATAATAATTTTTCATATAAAATACAATCGAGCACGGAAAACTCCCAATTTCTGGGGGCCTGAAAAATGCGTTCGAGATTTCCTTAATTCTAATAACGTGGGTCACCGTGGTTTGGCGTCTGCTCCATGGTGAAAACAACTCATGTCGGTGAGGTTGTGAGTCCGACTCGCGGGTCCTCCCATTGAGGGATGGCAGGACACGAGGATCGAAAAGCCTGCATTTTTTTTTTCAAGTGACTCAATGGTCTCCTGGATTCCTCTGGATAGGGAGGCCCAACTCTAGCCTTCTCGGATAAGGACGAATATATTTCGGAGGTCTCATGTGTACGTTACACACGTTAAAGAACCCTTGGTAGTTAAAAATCGATGAAGAGTAGGCGGAGTGCTGCTGTCGGGGCAGAATTTCCAAATTCCAAATTTCTACCCACAAAATTCTCTCTCTCTCACTCACACACACACACACACAGATACACACACACACACACAGCAACCACTTAAAGCCGAGATAATCTTACTTTCTTAGAATTGAAGACTTAAGAAAAACAACAGTCTCAATTCGAGATTTTCGCGACGGCCTTTTTTTTTTTTTTAAACAAAGGGATAGAAGGGATGCTAAAGGGACACAACCATGGCGACACTAATGCGGTTCGATCTTAACAGTATTCTACGAATTAGCGCCCCTCAGTTCATCAACATGACACAATCCCCTGTCTGTTGGACAGGACGTTAGCCCCCGCCACGTCGTCGCGCATTGCGTCATGTAGGCTATGGTTATTCCTTACAATACAGACAGCAAGTGTGACCTAGTCAAAGTGCTTATGAGCCTAGTTCACCACCCGCTCAATTTCTATACGACCTTCTCCTGGTGATTCATCTTAGATTTCCATGTTGAGTTTTCTGTGCTCAACTGCATAATAATACGATGTTAGACCTTAGCCAAACAGCATTAGTAGGAAAGAACAACAAAGAAACACAATAACAAAACAAAACGAAAGAAATCCAAATGCCCCTGGAGGACAGTGATACTAACAACAACAACAAAAACCAAACCAAAGACAGATACGCACCCAAAGGACATAAACAAAACAAAATAAAAGCAACAAACTTGTTGATTCTGGTCTTGATGATCCTGTTTTGATTATTCCGCAAACTTCACATGGCGTTACCCGGCACTGCCAGAATTTAAGAACAAAAGGGCTTCTGAACACATCGCCACTTTCATTCTTGCGTGAAATGAGTGTGTCAATTAAAACAGAAACAAAACAAAATCTTGAATAATAAGATTTCTACCAAGTTATAGACAGTTTGCAGTTTCCACAACTGTACCGGTATTTCATAATGTCTGATCTTGCACTGTCTGAAATAATTCTCCTAGTGACTATTGCTACACAAAATCTGTGGGTAAACGCCGCTAGCAGTCAATGCCTGTCATCCACATCTACGTTTCCACAGCTGAGTTCTGGGTAATAGGACACCGAATTCAAGGTGAGATGTGTAGTGCGACAAAAGACAAGACAACAGGATGGAGACAAAGTAGGGCACAGTGGATCTGATTACAAGTCAATTTTGCAAGCCTGAGTCAATAGTAATTGCTAGCAGCACTATATCGGGCCGTTTCCCCGTAGACTTTACTTATTTTGATACGCTGATTTCAATAATGCATATATTTGTTTTTCGATTTGATCAAAATTTAAATCTTTTTATTAACCCACACCGCTCTCCATTGCGGAGCAACACGAGATATCCCGCGCATGCGTTGACGGACATCCTAACATCCTGCTTCGCGGCGGCGGTCACGTTTGAAGTCGGGAGACAGAGTTTTCAGTGATACACGACTCTGTGGAA
>JBCEWB010072913.1:0-13163 GCA_039654565.1 Peronia peronii | reverse complement strand
TCTATCTATCTATCTATCTATCTATCTATCTATCTATCTATCTATCTATCTATCTATCTATCTATCTACCTATCTGTGAGTCTCTCATTCAGTTCCTCTGTTTGTCTCTCTGTTTCTCAGTCTCGCTATATGTCTGTATGTCTGTCTGTCTATCTACCTACATGTACACAAAAACCCCCCAGGAAATTGTTTTCAAACATGTATTTAAAAAAAATAATGACGATAAATAGCCCAGTGCCCGCTTTGCCGAAACGTAAAAAACAACAACAACAACAACAAAACAAAACGAAACGCAGCAACTGAAAAGCTTCCTATTTTACACAGGTTTAGAACTATCTTTAGACCTGTCTTTAAAAAATATGAAAAAAAGCAATTTCATAAGCTGGGACTATCAATAAAATTATATCAATTCGGTTAAATAGGAAATCCAGTGATAATTAATAATATTAACCAAACGCAAGCAAGGTGAAGAGAATGACATAACCAACATTAGAAGCTATAGATATAGCAAGTTAAACTGTGTTTTAGTTCATATAACATGCAGATATCTTGAGCCCTGCCTTGTAAATCGAGGCTCTTACGGGTACCTTACGCATTGCTTTACAAAAAAACAAAAATTTCATTCTTGAAAATTTCAGTTATCACTTTAAGTGATTCATTATAAAGTCTCTGAATGAACAAATCTTTATCATCCAATGATGCACAAAGACCGCCAAGTTATTTTACTGCTCTATCAGTTTGTATTTTTACCAAAGAATAGTGTGTGGAAGTGTTTTAACCTTAATCTTTCTGTATCAGGAGATCTTGCCTTCAGCTCGTTGTTTGTACTGTTTTTGAAAAAGGATTAGAATTTGAAACAGGTATTCACAAAGAAATGAGAACAAAATTTCAATTCCGCATTTAGGTTACAAGAAAAATTAAAATAACAATAATAATAATAATAATTATAATAATAATAATAATAATAATAATAATACTTTACAAGGATTTAGTGTCTCCTCAGCATAAAACACTTTTTTATGTGTGGACTATTGGTCGTTTAAGTTCTTATGATGTAGCAATCATGTGAACTTCATCATGCTCTGGGCCTGAGAGCTTGGACGTCCAAAATTTCATCGATAATGACGGCAATAGGTTGGTCACTCTACTGAAATACTGTCACAATCTAGATGTACAATAGCATAAACTGTACTAGAGACAATTAAGGGAATATTTCGAAATCGAGCTGATGTAGCTGAAAGCAAAGCAATAGTATTACGGTCATTAGAAAGCTATACTGTTTCAAGGAAAATTTAAACGCCAGACACAGTAGTTCATTTTGTTGTGAAACTTTGTCTGATTTCAGTGTGTTCAGCAAATAGACTGTTTCTCCAGAAAATGACTGAGTTCACTGGGCTGATCTCATGCAGGCTGAGTCAAGACAATCACTAACAGAATTATAAAATGATAAAAATTCGATGCAATGGAAGAAAGATGAATTTCGAAGAAGAGAAACTATAATGATACACCAACGTGTCTAATGTTAGAAGAACAGATTTTCCTTAAAGTAGATACCTCTCAATATAAATATAAAGGATTTATCAGAAAGCATCAGGGAAGTGAAAGGAGCGGGGGGGGGGGGGATATTTCATGGGAGATTCAATGCACGGGAAAGGAATGGTAAGATGACCAAAAAAATAAATAAATAAATAAAATAAGTGGAAGACAATCTTGTCTTTCCTGACTGATCACTCGTTGAGAAATGTTAATTGCACGTAATGTTCTGTAAAATATTTGGAAACAGTAACTTCTATATGTTAATTCTCCATTGTCGTCCTATAGGCTGTGCTACGTTAATTTTGAAGTTTCAGTGCATATAAAATGCTTAAAAAATGTGGCTTGACACCCTTATGTTATTTTGTCCATCTTATAAAGCGGGTTAATCCTGGAAATGATTTATATTGTGTAAAAGATAAAACCAAATTATGCACTCTCTTCAAAATCTTCCTGGTTTAATATCAGAGATATTATGATACACAGAACTGTATTAATTTAAAGGTGATTTTCAGGTATCCTGTTCTTGTACGTTTATGTCAATGGAAACTATCATTATAACTGCCATATAGCTGAAAAATAAAACAAATGGACAGAAGGAGAAAACTCAAAGCAGATCGCTGGGATAAAGCCTGAGTTATTCTTCAATTGTGGACATTGCTAGAAAATGCCTTCTTTTTTTCCACAAATATTTATAGAAGAGAAGTCTGGATTTCCTTAAAGCGTATCATTTACTTCATTATTTGAAAAACAAACCTGAAGTAATCGGCTGGCCAGACAAAGTGAACATCGGCAGCAAAGGAAGAAGACAAATTCAAACCAATGGAGAACAAGGGCGTGTTCAATTTGATAAGGAATGATGTCTTAGATGATAAATGAGCAAACGTGGTTTTCATATCTGAATCCAATGGTTACATTTTTATACAACTTGAAACCCTATCAGAAATTCCCAAAATATCAAATGTGTGACAAATGTGATGCCCATTTACACATTAATAGAGACAGACTTTTTTTTCAGAATTTCACACGAAGAGAAATTGTTTCATTTTCGTGGCATGGTACTATGTTTCTTTCCAGAAATTTTCTTGAGGTGATGTTTGATTTTGCTATAGAAACAATTTATAAATCTAATCATTACAGTGCCCCTACCCTAGTTTTCCAACTTCTCCCTAGTCCGCACCCCAAACCCCGACCCCCCCCCCCCCCTCCCCTATCCCTCAGATATACAATTCCTCTTTACACATATTGGAGTTGCAACGGTAAACTTAGTCTAATATCTCGAAATGATTTCTCAAAGCTCAGTTTATTCAGTCATGCCCTTAATAAACTTTAACAAACAGCGAAAGTTAGCACGAGCCATCATGAGTCTGGATTGTAGGGAGTCAAGTTCAGAAGCCAGAAAGTGTTTAGCTTTACTTATGTTCATGTTTTGCCCGTCCTATGCCAGTGTGGCCAGAGCAGGAAAGACCCGGCAATAGCTGTGGTACTGCTTACGAAGGCTGGTACAAGCCTACTGCAAGTTACAGAGATACTAATTCCTACTATGCCATGGGAAAAATCGCGGCAACGTGGCCTGAAGCTCAGGTAATCCATTTTCTTTTCTCCTTTATTTCCATGAGGCTGTTACTATGTAGCTTGTGTTGTACTGTATTTATTGAAATAAAATATCATTTGGAACCATTGGGCTAAGAATTTTATGTATTAAATTTTAATTAGTTCTATACGAGTATATACACAGTAAAAACAGTTTAATGAGCTTGTGTATTTTATTTTGGTATGGCCACAACCTATCTATCGGTGTACGATATTTCATTTTCAAGATAGATATCGGTGGACAGACAAACAGACAAAAGACAGACAGACACCCAGTCAGACAGACAGACAGATAGAGAATAGTGAGACAGATGTAAACCGAGAGTGAGAGAGGAATAATAGGTGCGTTTGTAAAGTGGTACGTAGGTAGGCCGGCAGGTATGTAGGCAAGTAGATAGGCAGGTAGGTATTTAGGTAGGTAGGCAGGCAGGTAGGTAGGTAGATAAGTTGATAGGTAGGTAAAAAGATAGGTAAGTTAAGTAGGTAGGTAGATGAATAGGTAGGTACTAGGTAGACAGATATGTAAGTATATTATGGATCGGCAAGTAGAAAGACAGAGAAGTAGGGTCTTTGCCGCAAACAATGAATGCGATATATTTAACTCATACACACATTGATAGTGATGTTCACATGTGATATATATATTACTGTCTACAGTCCCATGTTGTGGGCGAGACGTTATCACTGATTTTGTAATGTTCACAATTAAGTATCTCTCAGTGCTCATATTTCAATTTCTATTCAAAGGCATTCTGTTTGAGCGTCGGCGCCAAACTAGCAGAGATGGATTCCGTTGATGAAAACTACTTTCTTCGGAATAAGGCAGGATGGAGCCAAGGTAAAGAACAAGGGTAAAAAAAACTATGAACTGGAGAGAGACAAGATAGAGTGAAAGAAAAAAGTGAAAAGACTTAGAGGTAGAAGAAAAGAAGCCAAGAAAGAAAGAGAGAAAGAAAGAAAGATAAAACAAACAAACAAAGAAACCAAGAAGCAAAGAAATAAAATAAACGGTTAACCATTTCGTTAGTTTGTATTCTCTTAATGAAGATAGTAACCCTTTATAATTTTGAGTGTAAAATGTAACATATGATCAGATCTTCATAAGTACGAAGTGATGCAGAGTTATGATCTAAATCATTTCAAATATACAAATGATTCCCCTTCTTCCCCCCCCCCTCCCCCTTTTACATACGAACACATACAAATAAATTATCTGTTTATCACCTACCATATTTCTTTCAATCCGCAAACCGGACATTAGTAGAGACGACAAGTGTTATCTCGAACACTTCATGTCTCTGAACGCAATATGCCCGGCAAGCGTTCTTGATAACAGAAAGTTCTATCACAGACCACGATGACGTATCGCTAATTGTCGATAAAAAAACAAGTTATGAAACATATCGTTTGCTCCTGTGATAGGAAAACTCCTCCAGTGGAGCGAGATAGGTGATGGTCTTCAGAGGAAGAGTGGGTTCTTTCATTAGATGTTTCGGCCTTTAACTTCCTGACATCTTCTAGAACCCCGGCCACTCCGGGGTCATGACTCCCAATGTCCGTCACCCACCTTTTTTTTTTTTCTCAGGGACTCATTGTGGAATCTGAACCATTGCCCTTTGGTTTTCGGTCTTGTACTCTAACCGCTATGTTGTGCCTGCCACTGTTTTTATGGTAAAACTTGTTCTATTTAAATCTATCGTCTGGAATCAAGTGGTGTAATGGTCACATCATTCCTTTTGCACCAGATCCAACAGAAAGAGTGTTCTGCTCTGTTGCTGTTGCTAGTTCACGCAGGGCACTTCTAATATTCCGGCCACGTAAGCTGAGCTTCTTCAGTACTGTTGAATTAATGTAGCCCCTTGCTCCTTCTACTGCGAATATGTTTGCCTTCACTTCGCTCTACGCAGGTCCGTTAGGAGATCTTGGTACTTGGCCATCTTGTACTCGTTCTGCTCCTCCATGTTTGTCTCATGCAGAACAGTTAGCTCGACAAGGATGTACGACTTCACAATCCTCGAGCTAAGCACAATGTCCGGCCTCATACCTGACCTCTTAATTATTTCGGGATATTATCCTCATCCTTTTAAATCGGCTACTATGTCCCAGTGGCCGGCTCCCTCCAGTATGCCTCGTACTGGAGTGTTCTAGGGGATCTTGGCGGGAATACTTTTTGACTCCTGGACGAATGAATGTTTCCGGGATTTATCTGATTTCTCCGGCTTTGTCAGTGCCAATGCAACTGTTCTTGCCAGCACTTCAAGCACACGGTTGTGCCGCCAGGTATATCTTCCACTGGCCAAGCCGACTTTGCAACCAGAAAGAACATGTTGTAAAGTCTGTTTCCCCCCACCGAGTGGACATTCGTCGCTAGTCTCCTTCTTGTTGCTCCTAGATGAGAATACGACATGTGCGTATTAATCTTGCCTATACATGCTGCTTCCGTGATAATGTTAGAGACCAAAGGTCTTGTTTACTTGAAGCAAGGCTCATCTAAAACATTTTTTCAAAACCTTCATATGCATTGAGAAGTGATACTCAACCCAATTTAATGCAGAATAATAAAGTATTTTATGAAATGCCTTTTTAGCTGTTATGAACTCAATACTACCGTCCAAAGGTAATACCTAGTAACTCCATTTTTAAAAAAAAATGGAGATAATTCTATAAATGGGTCATGTAGGTCATCCGCTTGCTATATTTGATTGCTTGGCTCGTCCTGTTCGGTAGTTTTGGAAAAAAAATACGGCAAAACCTAGCAATTTCTGTTTTTGTTTTTTTTTCAAAAATACAAGGGTAAACTTTGTACGTTTGATTGTTTTAATCCGATCTTGGTTAGAGGTAGATACTAGGTTTTCTCTTTGGATGTAGAATATACAGCATTAATTCGACAATCAAGTATTCTTAGTCTTATCAACGAAACGAAATGACAGAAAAGGGAGACAACAAGGAGACTGTTACAGGCACACTTTACTTCCTGATCTCATTTACGGTCAAAACAACTGAGAATAAAATTTGAGGTGTGATGCCTATGCCACTTTTCCTACTTCAACAAATTTAAAAGAAAAGAAAAAGAAGAAAATTCATGTTTCTCTAGATCTTCCTGTTAGACAGAAACAAACTCTTATCTGCATCATTGTTACTGCTCTTCTTGCTGTCTTTGTGTGCGGTGCTAGTACATTTATATGTCATTGTATGTCTGTACACACGTACGCACTTACAGCTCTGTCTCTCTAAGTAAACTATCGATTACCCTAAGTTGATGTCTTTGGGGAATGAAAAGGAAAAAAATCAAACACATCCATTGTTCAACAAAAACGTTGTCTGACTTGGATTTGGGGACTTTTCTGCGACACTTTTTCTATTAATCGCCGTTTCATATTATTACTCCGAAGTGCTTTCAGAGGGATCCGGTCCCACTCTAGATATGTAAGCTTTATGTCCCTCCCTAAGTACAGATTTACGGGCACGTATCCTTGTCTAAACACAGATTTACATGGGGATATGTGTTTATGCTATATAGATCAATTGATTCAACAACTTAGCTAGGCGACTGAGCATTATCCTTTTGAACCCTGGTCACTAGTGCCTGAAAAACCCCCGTACCTGGCCTTCTGGGGCCGAGATCGCAGATTTCTCGTTTCATGCTCAATATCTTTTGTAAACACAAGCCTCAAACGCAATATAGGCACAGAAATTTGTAATCACCGTAGTCCTAAATGTCCTTGCCCCAAAGCGATCTATTAGATCTATTTTTAACTGTGGTGGACGCGGAGGACTGGAGTAAGTGTATCAACCCGGTCTACCGGGCTGTGGGGAATATGACACCTGAAAATCTGCCCGGTGTACCGGGCTGTGGGGTTCAACGGGTTAATCTTTGACAAAATAGACGAAAATTGCAATGATAATGTGTGGCTCCATGGTAATCACCAACACTTGCATCTCCTGCTCTATCGTCGTCAATCTTTTCCGGCAATATCGTCATGATCATAATTTATTCCTCTTCACCGCCACCTCTGCCATCGTCGTAATGTTATTCATTTTTCTTTTCTAATTTTTATCATTATTCACCATGACGTTCATCACCACCGTGGTCACTTTCTTCTTCACAATCATTTTCGTCACATCTCTTTTCTTCACCATCGACCATCGTGTCTACCATATTTTTTCTTCTTCTTTAACATTTAGCCAACCTTTGTGTTTTCCAACAACAACAACAACAACACCAACAACAAAATATATTTTTTATGCCGTCGTTCAAACAGACTTTCAAATTTACCAGTTTTGGAGGTTCTTGGTACATAATTATAGTTTTAGATCTGTATCTTGTTCCTCGTCGAGAGGCCACACCAGACAAACATCGGCTTCCATGGGAGCCGCCAAGATTGATGACAAAAGAGAAAATTCAAGCCAATCTCTCAAATATAGAATAGACGCGGTTGACTGAGTAAAAATAACAAATCACATATTTTGACAGCATATTAATCACATACATGTGTCGCTCTGCGAGCAGTTTCATATCACTGCATGTACTAAATTATTTCTTCCCTCATCCCCATTCACCACACAGTTTCGACAAGTATTATGACTTTTCAAAATATCGACTGGTGAAATGATTCCACAGCTGGATTCAAAAGACAGTATTTAGTATCAAACTGCATTTTAATTCGGTTCTCGGTCGATTCCCAAAGTCAGATTAATCCATAGACATACTACTAATAGATCCAGCGTGTTGCGCGTTTCCGGTCCCAGTTGAACAGAGTGTCGGCTATGGTACTCATTGACTCGAGTGGAGGCTAAAGGGAAGCGCATCTATACTACAAATCTGCAACAAAACCCGTAAACGGCCTACGGACTCGAAAGCTGCTGAATGTATCCATATGAAATTTGGCACAAAACGTAAACATTGTTGCATAAAGATCTGTATTTCTTACTTATATAAAGCCGAAAAAAAGCTTATTGTATTCGACGTCAGATTAATATGGTGATAATAACTGAATAGTAAACTCGCCAGAGTGTGAATTCCATTAATTGACGTGTTGAAAACACCGAACACGTTTATTTGTTTTTGTTTTTTGTTTTTGTTTTTAGTAACATTCAGTTTAATCATCCAAAATACCAACATCGTGGTTGCCACGCTTGCTACACACTTTAAGTCTCAATGCAATATCGGACTGACCTATATATTATATATAGTTGCCTTCCAAAAAATAACAATAGTGTTAATAATTAAATCTTGAAGGGAAAAAAATAGATATAAATGGTAACGTTGATGTCCTGATATGGAAAGGAGACAAAAGGAAGGCCTACTGAAATTTACCACATATTAGGCCTAATCTTTATTAATCAGTGAATTAGTCGAAAGAGGAAAGGCAAGAAAGTGAGACGGAAGACAAAAACAAAAACAAAAAAAAATGAATGGTTTAAAACAAACAGACAGGGACCCACCGAGCATTACCTGCTCCACTAACGGAAGCCAGCTTAGTTTTCTCCAATGGAATACATTATATAACCCAGTCCAGCACTGAGAGATTCAAAGATTGCCACAATTTAAATCAACTCCTTCGTCACAGACTTAGAAGCTAGGCCTAAACGATCGGTAACTTTTGTCTGAATTAATTAGGAGATATTAATCATATTTTATTGTAGGCTTACTGGCATTCAGAGAAAAGGGATGATTGGAGAAATGCATGCACACGCAACAAAGGCGAGAGCATGGAAAAGGACCAATAACTGTAGTCAAATAATATATGAACCTTTACCGACTCAATTGTAAAGGGCTTGTAATTTTGCTGGATTGCAAGATGTCCAAACTTTTCCTCCAGGTTGAATCCTTTAATTTCACACAGGCGTACAAAGTGTGCAGTGCCTATTTTTAGATGCAAATTTTTACCAAGGACTGAAAATACAAAGACGTAGAGAGGATGCTATACAAGGAATGTTTAACACATATCCCAGCACAGATATTATCAGACAAATAAAAGTGGTTTACCGCAAAAAGAACAACAGCTTATTATCTCGAAGTTGCTCTCATTCCAGTATGTAAAACTGACCAGTTTTAACATTCTTATTCTCATCCTCGAGGGCACTGATTGAATGAACAGCGAGAAAAGAACACATTTCTCTCCTGAAAAAAAAAAAAGCAACAAAAACAGACAGAAAAAAAGTTTGCTTGAAGAGCTGAAGCAGGTGAACACTCTTTGGGGTTTTCTGTTACAAAGGGAACTTCTATCAAGAGACCCTACCATAGACTAAAAATAAAATGAAAGCAACTTAGAATAACAATATGCCCTATTTTATTGAGCTATCTCCTTGCACTTTTATAGTGTCCGAGATAATGTGTATGGAAACATTTACATTTGCAACATCTAACAGAGAATGGGATCGTGTTTGTCATATTTTTGGTTAGTTAGACTTCGGAATTATGACGTCATAAAAGTCAAATCGTCCGTTGTTATTTTTATGTTGAATTAAATGATTCGGGGGAAAAAATTCAAATCAACACATGCATTTGAAAAGCTTGTATTGAAGTTTTACTTCTTGTATCTAAGTACTGCCTTGCTTGTTCCAAAGAAGAATAAAAAATCAGTTCAACCAAGGATGAACTCAAGCTAGGTCACTTCAGAGAGAGTGAGACAGACGAGCAGATTATGACATAAAGTATATTATAAATAAAAAGATAATATGCACACATATGTATAACAATTTGTTTAACGAACATAAGCCATGAACTACCTACAGAGATCAATGTATCCCCACATCCTGTCATATCAAACAGTTGAAATGAAAGATTCCAACTATAATACATGTATATCATTTTTCTGTCTTGTAATAATGAGATTCTATTTTCTGTTTTGATAGGCTTACATCTACAGCAACATTAGTTCTCCTGGCCATAAGCTGGAATGTGGAACAATCTATCTGCATCTTATTTATTTATTTTTCTAACTAATTATGAATTAATTATGGTTACAAGTAGCAATGCTTTATTTTACGCATTCATCTTTTCCATTTTCTAGCGAAGGCGGTTTGGGTAGGAGCGACAGATGTGTTTAAGGAAGGTACCTGGGCTTGGGCATCCAACAGTAAAACAATATGCGAAGTCAAAGATTGGGCAGCGGGTCAACCAAATAATAGAGGTGGTAAGTGAATAAACTATTATTTCATTGTTTTTGTTCTCGTTGTTTTCATTGGGTGCTATAAGTGACACGACAGAGGTCCTCTCCTGCGGGCCCAGGGTATATAAATAGGACCTTAGCTTCCATCTGCAGGCAGTGAAAGTCCGCCATGGGTGGGATATCCCTCATGGAATGCCATCCTCGACGTTCCAGGGCTGACATCTCTCCTCTTTCTCTCTCTCCTTGTTCCTGTATTCTGTCCCGCTCCCTTTCCTCTCTTCTTCTGGACGTCTAAAGGTATCTAACCGTGTTTGGCACAATACAGGCGTGATCGTGCTGGTAAATCCCAACACAAACAAACAAACAGGCAGGGATCCAACAGACATCACCAATAAAGTGAATATATACCGGTATCTATAGACTCTCAGTGGATTGTCGTGGCTATGTGGTTTATCGTCTGCTTCATGGTGAAAACACCTCACGTCAGTAAGGTTGTGGCCGCGATCGACTCACGGGTCCTCCCATTGGGGGATGGAAGACACGAAGATCGAAAACTTGCATTTTTCAGTGACTCAGTGGTCCCCTGGCTTCCTCTCGGTAGGGAAGCCCGACGTCTAACCTTCGCGGAAAAGGGGGAATATATTTCCGAGATTCCAGATGTAAAATACTCAGGTTAAAGAACTCTTGGCAGTTAAAAACCGATCTAGAGTAGGCGACTCTATGACTTTCTCGGTGTAGATCCAGCGCGGAAATATTCTCTGTAACGCCGCAACCGTTGAGATAACCTCCACCAGGAGGTTGAAAGACGGATATAGAACGTAACGTAAGTAACGCCGCAATTGCGATTTACTTGTTCTCATATCTGCCTTCTGTTTAATTTACTATGCCTATAACTAGACTTACGTCATTGGCGTCAAGAATTGAAGGCCACGGGCTTCCCTGTACGTCATGTACATTTCACCCATCTTTTCTACTTTACACAAGGAAAGCTTGAAAAGACAGTCTCAGGTATTATTACTAGGCCTTACATGAAAGTCATTACTGGCAGATTTTCCTAAACACCTTCCTAAATGCTGTACGTATATGGCTGTAATGTAATAAAGAATGGAACTATAATTAAATACAAACGTCACTGTTCCTTTGGTTTGTTATGTAACCAGTAGCCTACATGATTATTCTGTTTATTTCTATTTCCAAATTATTTAAAAGAGTCTCTACTTTTGTGAGTGTGTCTTGCTATGAGTGTGTGCATATTTGTATGTTGATGTGGGTATTTGTTTGTATACGTGTGACATTGACTGTTTGAGTGAGAAGGGAAGAGAGAGAGAGAGAGAGAGAGAGAGTGAGAGAGAGAGAGTTGGGAAATGAGGGGGGGGGGGATAGGTTGAATAAAAATAAAAAAAAGAATTCAGCACATTAAAACAGTATTGATTTCTGCGAGCGTTGTTTTTTGTGTGTTTTTTTTTTCACTCAGCATTTATTACATGTAATTTTCTGTGAAGTGTAATCGTACCTGTATTACGAGTATTCGTATTAGATTTACCAGAGAGAGGGATTCCTTTTCCCGAGGCTTCAATACTTATCAAGCTTCTTCGAAGATAATGAAACAATTACATGTACATGTATGATGGGGAAAAAAAACGTTTACACACCTTGCCCTGAGCCTAGAACAGAATAGAAAGGGAAAGCAGTTTGTTTTCTTTTTTTTTTTTTTAGTTGGGCACTAAAATCAGTCATTTGATTGAGCACTAAAAAAAAAAAAAAACAAACAACGAGACCATGGAAGTCATGAACCCTAAACAAAGAAAGCTACTCTGTTAAATGTGCTCTTATTCGTTAGTTGTTTTTGTAACTTTCATTTATCATTCTGAAACAGATGCTTTAGATTTAGTAGATTAAGTTGAGGAGTAGGGATTTTGTCTCTTTCGATCTCAAATCAACTAGTTTGTGTGTGTATGTGTGTGTGTGTGAGAGAGAGGGTGTGTGGGCGTGAGTGTGTGTATGTTGTGTTATGTGTGGGTGAATGAAATGCATTGTTTTTGTTTTATATAGAGACGGTTAAAAAAAAAAAGAAAAAAAAAAAAAAAAGAGACATAGATTCCTGAAATCTAGTGTAGAGACATTTATCACTACATAACCATGAAAAGTCCTTCGGAAAAGAAACTAGTTCTATCTACCTTACCGAACCCCTCCACCGAAAAAAAAAAATGTCACCCACCTTGTAAAAGAAAATAATATTAAAATCTATTTTTAAAAAAAAAAGCGGTCAGGAGGCTCAGCTCAATCATATACTGAACCAGCCATAAGAAGAGCTATTCCAGCTGTTGGCAAACAAAGAGGACTAGTCCAGATCTAGCCTGATTACCGAGTCAAGATGCACATCCTCCTTCTCAAAGTCTTTCTCTTCTCTCCATCCTCATCCCATGTTACTGCACGCCTGGTGCGGTGTTTCCCTGAAGTGACAGTCTGATGTTAGGTTACACCATGATTTGCTGGCATCTTAATAGCCACTTCTTTTTTATTTTTGTTTTATTTCCTCATTTTCTTTCTCTCAGAAAGATGAAGGTAAAACTAACAATCTACCACTACCACTATGGGAGTAGCCATGGCCATGTGCTTTGGCGTCTATTCCATGCTGAAAACAACTCACGTCGGTGAGTTGTAGATTCGACTCGCAGGTCTTCCCATTTGGGGATGGAAGGACACGAAAATCGAAAACCCGCAGTTTTTAAAGTGAATCAACGGTCCCTTGGCTTCCTCTGGGTAAGAAAGTCCGACGTCTAGCCTTCTCGGATAAGGGCGAATATATTTCTGAGGTTCCGTGTGCACGTCCCGTGTGGTTTAATACAACACCCTCAGGTAAAGGGCAGTATGGCTGTGTAGCTGATTTTGTTTTGCTGTTGTTGTTGTTGTCGACTTACT
>JBCEWB010072902.1:0-11053 GCA_039654565.1 Peronia peronii | reverse complement strand
GACGTGATTCTGCATCTTTGTGAAATTGGAGATAGGATAAACAAGTACTTATGGTCGTGTGATGTCACTTGTGACATATGTTATGGTTAAGTTCAATAGCAACAACTCTATATGTGATGGAAATGTGCTTTGCAGCTTTTTCAGCAAACTACTGGTTACTAACTGCACTGTCTTGACACTAGGCTGATAAGGAGGATGCACTTTGCTGTGTACAATAAATATATATTCGTTGAACACTAAAATCTCTGGGATAACAAACATCTGCTTGATTTTCAGTATGCATGAATATATTCAGATATATAATTTATAACCTCTGCAGTAATGTCATAGTACATTTATATATTTACAAACATCTAAGATTAGACAGAAAATGTATGAAACAGAAAGCTCTGCCATGTTGTGACAAGTGTTGGTGAGCATCAAATTAACTCTTCAAGGCCAAAACAGAGCTCATGGCCTTGATCTGGAATCATTGACATGCCAAAACAATGCTCCCATCATTTCAGACTGTTTTAGGTTAATAATGAACATAGAAAAATGTCAGGTTTCATGCAGCTATAAGTACATGGCATGACAAAAACAGATGATAAAACATTTTGCTATTCGACCTCCATTTCTGTGACAAATCAGGAGTTGCAAGATCTTATTCACCGCTTGGTTGTTGTTGTTCCTGTTGTTATCCTCATCATTACAACCAAGCTGCTGCTTATAACAGCAAATAAAGTGCTTATATCACAAAAAATCTTTTTCAAAAAAAGTGAAAACCAATATTTGGAAGCAATTTATTCTATAAAATGTGGAGTTTTTACAGAAATGAGGCTTTGGCTGAATGATTCAAAGGATACATTTTTCAAAGTAGCACCTCTGAGACAAGAAAGCTCACTGATGGTGTAAACATCAATAAAATTCCACAATATTAATAAAAAAAAGATTCATCTATGTGATCTAATAACAGTAAAATACTCTGCAATATTTATATCAGTTTCGAAGTCCAGATGTAACAAGTTTTTAATATACCTTTCTATGTTACTTATAGATAACACCGCATGATGACTACACATAACAGGTAACAAAGTTGTCCCAAAGTTGATGATTATAACAGAAGTTAACCACACAAAAGCGCTACTGTAACATTATCTCCATTCACATAGTATATAACTTGTAATCAACACTTGCAGTTAATATTAAACTCACATAGTTGAAGAAGTCATTAAACTCACATGGTTGAAGAAAATGCCAACAATGGGAAGGATATGATAAAAAAATACAGTCGAGTCCATGCAAACCGAAGTCTGATAAAATGAATTTCTGATAAATCGAATAAAAACAAAACAATCGATTTTTTTTTCCTCTTTGCACCTACTAAATGCCTCTTGCATAAACTGAAACCATCACTGTGTGTTTCCTTTAAATCAAACTGGTCACCACCGCCAGGAAGGTAAAAATCGGCTATGTCATTTCCGCGTGGTTTCCACCAACATGGATGCCGGCAGTTTGAAAACAAAGGAGACAGCGCCGCGGATGGGGTAAGAGGGGTTGGACAATATATTGTGTCTCACGCGCAGCGTAAGTAGGCCATGTGTTCACGGGTGGGGGGGGAGAGGGGGGAGTTGACCGATAATCAAGCATCCTAGCAGAACCTATAGTTGCTTCGATGATTTGCCGACCAGCCCCTCGGGGCATGGGCAAAAAACATCGCATAGGCATATGCTTTAAAGGACTTCGGTCTGAGATAGCCATTTAGCCATGATTTGTGGGTTCTCCACTTACGCCTAAGTCCGTACCTGACGCCTCCACGTGGCAGCAGCTTGGGCAACAGTGACTGCCGACCTCCTAGGAGGCTGGCATGAACGCGCTGAGTTCAGACGGGCTGCCCGGTACTGTCACTGGGTAACTACGGCAGTTAACCTCCATTCCGGTGGTCTGTGTAGGGGAAACTGATATAGCACTACATTCAGGGCCTGTCCTAGCGTTGATATGTACGGGGGACCTCGTGTCCGTCTGGTCTATGATGACAAACGATTGATGGACCAGGGGCGCGCTGGGCCTTGCTGGCCTTGGTCTCGTGATCAGAGTCCAGAGAGCGAACGATGGGTCACTTCCCCTACCTTTCCCGGGGAGTAAAAAGAGCTGGAGCAAACTCTTTTCCCCTCGCACCTCACCGCAACACACCCAAAAGAAGGCTTTCCAGGAGATATGCCTGCATCAGACAGGCAATTTATCTCCGAGCTGCATTCAGTGAGGAAGCTTGTTTGGACGGCAGAGACTATGTTGACTCTCTTAGCTCACTGCTACAGATGCATGGACTCAACCACTCGTGATGCAGGCCTGATCGCGGTGGCACAATCTGGCACTCTTGGATGACCCGGCTGGGAGGGTTGTGGCGATCGGCTGACAGCAAAGCCTGGACAACTCTGCACAAGGTCCGGAAAGTTCTTTTTGATCATGTTGAATGGTGTTGGAAGGTCACCATAAGAAGAGTGTGGAGCTGATGCCGGCCCCCTGCGCTAGTAAGTCTGAGCGATGCCAAATGCAACTTTCTTCATTGCCCGTGGGGAATGATTTAAGCCCTCCTTGAAGCGACATAAGGAGCAGGTGGTTCCCACCTCGTAGTATGGGGAACCACTCCTTTTGCTCCGCCCCCTTGATTACTGCACAGCCTTGAATTGCAGCATCTAACACACCAGAGAACACAGAAACGACAAGACATGCATGCTGCTGAAAGTTAGCAAAGCTCGCAGTGGGGAACTGGTACAAAGCTGAACCTATAGTACAGGTATACGCATAAATGTACTAGTACACAAGTTAGATTTACATGTATTACGAAGTGTATAGGTTACGCTATAATAGAGCACTGCGCCAGTTTTATGATGTTGATTCTCGTACTGGAATGGGATAGGCCAGATTCTACATCGTGCTAGTTTATTTATTTTTTTTTTTGCTTGCGGCTGACTCGCTTATATCCTCACAGACTATGTGATGGCTTCCCTTAACCGTTTTCAGAGTTAAAACTATTTCAGGGGTAAAACTTACTCTGCTGCCCTTTTCAGGACTAAAGCATTAACAGTCCATTTCAGGGCTAAAACCTACTCAACAACAGTTCTTTTCAGGGCTCTAACTTTTCTTTACATTACTTTTGTTTTCAACACAGCTGTTATTAGGGCTAGCAATTATACGAGAGGGCTTGAATTTAAGATAAACACAAAGTTCAGGAGCCATAGCAGGATTTCTTTATAAAGGGAAATAATCCTGGAATAAAATAAAATAGTGCCTCATTAGTCATTCGAGAATTGCTCCCCCTCCCCCCAACCCCTGTTAAAAACTGGAAGACGAACTCTCTTTAATCGAACCCATTAGGTTGGTCCTGGCAAATTTGATTTAAGCGGACTCGACTTTATCTTTCTTTCTCCCTAAAAGTGGCAAAGGGCCTATCTGATCACAAGGTCTCACATCATACTTTGCCTTGGTAATTCTTTCCAAATAACACACACTGTAAAAACATTGTACTTATGATAACATATTAACTCAAAGCATATAAACCATCATTCCTTAACTTTCCTAGGTCCGGTAGAACTTTAAAATAAAATACTTGTACTGTACCAAACTGAGCTGAATTTCCATTTCATTATCATAAGATGGTATCTGCTGACTAAACGATAGTCAGCATTAGAAGTCTATAATATGACAAAATAGTTCTTGAAAAGGTTAAAAATTTTCTTTTTTTTTTCTTTTTTTTTTTTTTTGGAAAAGCAGGCACGTCAGTCCTTTTGTTATGTCATGGCAGAATAGCACTGTATGAGCTGAGAGCAGGGCTTTTCAATATTCAAACAATATACCTGCTATTTAACTGCAAACTTCCACAGAGAGATATGTACGCAGATTTCCTGAAACTCACATCACTAAAAATATAATGAAAGGGATGGGCAAGGTTATATATTCTTTACTGACCAGAGCAAGGCTCCACATATCAATGCACCAATGCATGAATGAAACATATAGAGCATGTGTATCACATTTCAACGTTGGGTTATTCATAGCCAAGTGGCAATTTCATCACACATCTCAGTGTAATTCACTTTAATTTTCATGTGTCTCATTTGGATCAACTCTCTGGTGGCCTGGCTATTTTAGCCCAGTTTCTGTCCTGACAACTGTATCTGTTGACTTCAATCGAGCATGGGTCAGTCAAAATTTGTATGCAACACACCAGCAAATAAAATCTGCATCAGTTTAAGCTTGTCCTAAGTATGGATTAAGTTGCTGGACATATAAGCAAAACCAAGTTAAGCTGATACTCATAGACCTGCGTTTGATTTTTTGAAGATGCACAAGTACTCCACAAATAGAGTTTATATTTGTTTTCTGCTGAGGGTTTTGCTAGGCCATGTGCTGGTGAAAATTTTTGAACCAGAGATTGCAAGTGTTAAATGTCATAATAGATATTGATAAAAACACAATGTGGTTTCAATGAAATGTATGCTATACATCAACAATGCATCAGCAACCAAGTCTTCATGACCTGTACCTTCGGTCAACAGAGTAATAAAGCTAATAACACAAATACATATACACAAATGTACTGAAACATAAGAGATGATTGTTCGCACTTGCATCCTTTGTCCTGTGACTCACTGAGATAGAAAAAAAAACAATTTCAGGCGGCTCGATAGGCTCAATAGACTAGGCACTCAATCTGTATTGTTCAGAGCTATTAGCGTTCATGAAAACAGAAAGAACGTACTTGATTTTAGTGACAAACTTATTGTGCAAGGAACTCTTTTGTGCTCAAGCATTCACCCTCAAAATTTACTGGAATGCCTGCGATCAGCAGCATAAATGTTTGGATAAAACCCTTGCAAACATCCAACTCATTTCATCTATCATGCCAAATATGAATAACTGGCCGACTGAACTGTTGGCACTAGCCAAGGGCTGAAATCAAATGTCAGATTTTTAGAACACTTTTCACATGATCTGTCAACAAAGAAGTCACTCAGTAATTCACACTTCAGTTCTTTCCACCAATGTGCTGTTCACATTGTTGGGACCATTGCTGGTGGGTTCGCTGCTGTGGTTTTCTTGTTGCGGTTGCTGCTGGGAGTCCTGCTGTGTATGGGGCGTGCCTCCGTTACTGTCGACTTTCACATCGGTGTCAGTCTTTTCCTGCCTTTCTTCCTCCACTTGATGCCCTGAGTCTGACACACTAGCACTACCACCTCCGAGGTTGTTATTGTTGCCATTTGGGGTGGCTGTCTGGTCCTGAGCAGTACAAAATGTATTTCCACATAAAACAGTGTTTATACATGTATAGAGGATGAAGGCAAGGAGAAAGGAGCACAAAGGCACCCGAAAAACAAACATTAACAATATTTGGGCTTACACATCAGTAATATGACCACATCTCCAACTGCAGAACTCTATCAACGTGTAAACACACTTCACTTGGTCAAGGTTGAGGCCCTATAACTTTCTATTGTCAGGAGATTTTTCTACCTACTAAGTATCTGCAGAGAAAAGGAAAATGTTATTCATAGATAATTGGACACTGGAAATGTATGCTACAGCTTCACAAGCTAGGTGTAACCTACTCTACAGTTAAGTAACTCATTATATCCAGAAAAATGGTTACCTATAGGTATTTGAACAAAATATTATTTATGGACAATAGGAAATGCATGTTCTCTAAATTTTTTCATATCCTTGATGCAATCTGCAATGATAGAATGACACACAAACATATAGATATGGAGCAAACTTACCCCTTGAAGAGACCACTGGTGTAACTGTGCGCTAACCACAGCGTCGTGGATGGTGACAAACAGGTATTGCTTGCTGCCAGTCTTGTAGAAGTTGGTGCACTCAAACATTTCACGAACACTCGCTGAAATTCAGAACATAAATATAAAAACTGAAAAGAAAATCATAAAAAAAAATGGAGAAAAAAAATTGGTAGAGGCTATTGTGGCCACATATTGTACATTGACAGGCAAGTAACTCTGTTGACTTGTGAACAATGTTCACCACACAACTTTTTGGTAACGAGATAAATCTGGCTAAAAATGTTCACCTGGCTGAAACCTAAATAAACTTTCCACATGGCCGCAATAGTCAGTCCGAAAAAAATTTGCACATTCGCTATCAGATATAGAAAAAAAAATCTGCACACCTGCTATCAGATTGTTCAAATATGAACCAATAAGACAGCATTATTGGACGAGAATTTACAATTATCTCCCTTGTCTTTGTATCGTCTCTATGGCTGAAGCAATTTGATCCACAGCAGGCAGACATATAAACATTTAATTAAATTTTGACATAATCTGCTGTATTCAGTACATTCAGATTTGATTTCTTTCAAATTCTGTCAGGAGTTAGTGTTCTCAATACATGCTAAACTGGGTAATATTTTCTGATATCAAAAGAACACTGATTAAACATTTCTTCCTCTGTATTTTTTTTATCATTGCTCTTAATATTCTTTCATAGTTTTCCACAAAGAGTAAACAAATATTAACATACAAAAGTACATACTGCAGTATGTAGATACATTTTGTTCTATTTTTGTATTCAAACTCATGATTTTTAAATACTTATTTTTTTGCTTTCAATAGTTAAGAAGGAAAAAATCATTCGTGAAAACTTCAGCCATTGTTGAAAGACCATGCAGACCACTAAAGGAAAGTACAAAATTTGTCAACAGAAGTACAGAATAGATCAGTTTGAACTGCTATCATTTTCTAAAAAAAATACTGTACACACTACAGTGATATAGGCTACTTACATTTACACTGTGCTAAGTAGACTGTGATGTTGAAAGCCCTTAGTTCTGTGATAATCTGTCAAAGGAAAAAAGACAAAACAGAATTATCAGTCATTCAGTACACAAAAAACCAATGTCATCATGGGTGATGATATTCATGACATGACATGTCAGGAACCTTTTTATAGGGCTCTCTTGGTATTTCAGTAAATGAATGAGGTATTTCGAGATTGCTCACATGAACGAGGAAACATCGCTCATATGTAGCTTTGTTTATGTGGTGTAACATGTCCGAATGCTTATCATTCGTCAAATCTTATCCGTCATGTGCAGAGAATGCACACAAATCAGCGTGTGAGTGAAAACTCTGTCAATTGACCGATCTCAAAATGCCTCATTGTGAACTAGCATAAAACATTTCCTTATGTAAATCAATTCAAATTTTTTTTGTCAGGCCCTGACTTTAAAACAAAATGATATAATCCATATATTTCTATCAACAATTTTTGTATTGCACTTTGTTCATTCCTGAGTGCCTGACCAATGCCTGGTGCATTCATGATCTAACTGTGATCTGATGACCAACTCATAGATCATTGGTAACAACATTCTGAAACTGAATAATACGGCCGTGACATTCTGTGGTACAATATATTTCAGAGTTCTCTTGGCATGAAGTACTTCTTTAGGTAAATCAACCCAAATCTTCTAAGTAAGATCTGACTCTGAATTATAAAACATTATAATCATGACATTGTACATGTATGCTATGAGGCTAAGCCAACTGTCCCTCTCCCCAAAAATCAGTATCAAAACTCCTGTAATTCTGAATGTGGCTGCAAAAATCTTAATAATATGAAACATAGTGTTAATATTACAGTTAAAGCTATTGGTGTTCCAAGTTTAACATTAGATCGACATAAAAATTCTGATCAATTAATAATGATTGGCCTAGCAATTCACTGCTTCCTAAATCTAAATATAGATTTGGATATCGTATAATTATTAACTTAGATACATAATACTAATGAAAATCCACCACTTTCAGAAAAAAAAGAAAAAGATTAATGGAGGAAATTACAATTCAACCAGACACAATTGAATCCAAGTCTACTGTAACATCAAATCAACTCAAGATAAGAACTGAAAACACATGAGGCACCTAGATCTAAACAAAGGAATGGCTAGTGGTAGTACAATGCACATGAGTTGTGACTTGGCTAGAGAATCAGAGGGTTGCCTATTTCTGATGTAGCAGAACTCACTATAAATTATAATTCAAGTTCTTTTTGATGCGATTTAGCTGTACACTAGACAGTGAATAATGTGAGTTGCAGGGACATAGGCCATTGTGAGACTGAGCATTGAAATTTGAATTGCAGTATAGGCATGCACTAAAATCTGAACTTATGGTGAAGCGAACCCCAGGTGGCTAGGTAAGTGTCAGCGAAACATAAAAATCGGAATGTTGTGCACACTGTTGGAAAACTCGAGAGGACAGAAATTTGTGGAAAAAATAGGAACATTCTGATGAAATTGAGATAAGTGGCAGGTCTGCATACTTTTGCAATTTAAGCTGCCACCATAATGATGATTTATACAGTCGAGTCCATTCAAATCGAACTCTGATTATTTGAATTTCTGATAATTCGAATAAAAATGAAACGACAGATTTTTGTTTTTCCTCTTTGCACCTATTCAATGCCTCTTGCATAGCTAGAAGCCATTATCACGAAATTCCTTGAACCAGTCAGCGCCACCACAAAGGCTAAAATCAGCTATTGTCCTCTCCACATGGTTTCCATCAATGCGGATGTCGGTGATTTGAATACAAAGGAGGCAATGCTGTGGATGGGGCAAGAGGGAATGCGCCACCCCACCTGCAGTGCAACTAGGCCATTCAGCGGGGGTTGGGTGGGTGGGTGGGGGTGGTGAACAACATACGAGGACCAACACTGCTGAGCAATCGATCAATAATCAAGCATCCCAACAGAGCATACACTATAGGTATACATGCACATGTGTAGTAGTACACTATTTTTTACTAAGTATTTCAGCAACACTATAATAAAGCGTTGTGCCTGTGTTTGTCTTGTAGCACTGTGACAGGGCTAAAATCTACTCATAAACAATTCTTTTCAGGGCTAAAACTACATGTATACAAACAGTTTTTTGCAGGACTAAACATTATAACACCATTCTGCCTCTACTTTTCTTCCCTTTGCTTTCACGTTCAAGGCTATTTATTAGAGCTAACAATTCAATGAAACGAGTGGGTTTGAATTAAAGATAAAGGCAAAGTTTGGAAGCCATAATTTCTTTAAAAAGGGAAATAATTCTGCAATAAAATAATTAAAATAGTGCCCCACTGGTCATTCAATAATTGCCCGTCTTGTTAAAACTGGAAGTCGAACTCTCTTTACTTGAACCCATTAGGGTGGTCCCAGCAAATTCGAAGTAAGCGGACTCCACTGTATTTCGTTGGTCAGAACTGGAACACTAGGATTCAGAGGGAGAAGATTCACCTATTGTTATAACAAACTCACCTGTTGTAACACTTTGACCCCCATAGAGTCCACATAGCTCATGGTGGAACAGTCCAAGATGATAAAGTGCACATCAGTCAAGGTGGGGAACTCTTTCACCTGGTTGGGGTCACTCTCATCCTCAATACTGCTGGACACCGCTCCGGTGGTGGACGATGGGGCCGTGGTGGAACGGTTGTCAGCTTTGGCTGAAGGTGACATGTTGTTTTCCAACTGGCCGTCCTCAGTCTCCTCCTGGGTTCCTTCTGGGACTGCAGTCTTGTCAGCATTGGCATCAAAATTTGTACTGCCATAGGCATCCTGAAATTATTGGCACCAATAGAATCTTAATACAAAAATTCTGCCAAGCTGTAACTACCATGACCCTATCTCCTTGCCAATGCAATATGAGAGCATAAAATCCTTTTATGGTTAAAATAAACATTCTGTCTTGCTGTAAATTACACAATCCTATTCCTTTGTTTGTCAAAAGCTAAAGTTCTAAAACAATGAGATATATAATGCACATTAATTCTGTCATAAAAATAAATCTTTTGAGGGGAAACAGCTGTGCTGTTAATAGAAAACAGCCTTTAACGAAATAACCCATTTAAAAATTGTAAACAGATGGGTCATAGAAAAATCAAACAAATCTGTTTCCAGAAAATACATCTCATGTTCTCATATGTTTTATCTATGATCAGAATATCTTGAGATCATTTGCCACAGGATTCATGATGATGTGTTTTTTACTGCTATATCACAATTCGAGAGCAAATTAATGGCTTATTTGTAGGCAAACAAAGCTTTTAATTTTGAAAAATAAAAATAACACATAAAAAAAGGCAAGATGCAATCAAGAAAATTATCTGCCTTTCTTTTTCTTTCACATCATAAATGCTCTACTTATAATATAGTTAAAAAAGTGTGCTCATATTGACAAAACACATAAAAAAAGCATTATAGAAGTTGCATATAGATCAATACACAATCAGGATCATCCAGGAATAAAGCATGTACTGAACTGTTGCCTTACCACTGTCACATGCAGTAACTCTTTCTCTTCTCTCTTCTTCTTCTTGTTCAACTTTCTCTGTTTCTTCTTCAAATCGTTGGGATCAACTGTCAGTTTATACAGAGAGCTCTTGAAGAACTCCGAGTTGGCGAAGAACAGGGCTGAATCAAAGCGGAAAATTTTGATATGAGGAGTTTCTTCGGCCTAGAATAAGAATCCAAAATGAAAAAAATTCACGTAGAATGTGACCACAGAACAGGGAGATAAGTTGCTATGTGATTATGGCTGCTTTACTGAGTGGCAAATGACCATTTAAAGCCGTGTCTACATGGTTCTAAAAATGATTCTAAATTCCTGTTTCTAATTGGAAAGTCAGCATTTTTCTAATTTTTATCACTTTGTGTCCTTTCCGTTTCAATGGGGTGAAAAATTGTTTCTAACTTGAATTCTAAATCAGAATTCTCTGCCCAAAATCAGAAAGCAGCATCTCTTTTTGATTTTGTTTCTGAAAATCCAGAGCACTAAAAAAAAAAGAAGAAGTGGGCAGTTGAGTGAAATTGTGTCTTGGATGAATGTAGCTATTACTTATAAGAATAACGTGCCTTGAGTCTAGCATTATAGAGCACTGGGTGATCTGTGTAAACATGCATTCTAAAATCAATTCTAAATAGAAAACAAATTAGAATGGTGGAAACGGAAAGCTTTCATTTCTAAATTGTTTTCTGAATTAGAACCGTGTAAACATCAGTTCTG
>JBCEWB010072891.1:0-13163 GCA_039654565.1 Peronia peronii | reverse complement strand
GATGATGGTAAAATTTCTAAAGAGGAATTTAAATTAATTCTAGAAGAAGAAACTAAATTTAGAGATATGAAAAAAGAAATCAAAAGTAAAAAGGTCAGTCCACAAGTTCTTGCAGAATTTGAGAAAGGTAAAAAAGATACTTTAGAAATGTTAAAAGTTTTTTTAGAAAAATAAAATAATAAAAATAAATGCTAGAATAAAATTAAATATTGGAATAAGAATAAAACTTTTCTGTAAAAAATGCCACTAAGTTTTTTAGAATACACTAAAAATTTTAATAACCCTGTACATGAAAATGCAGTAACAATTGATGGTTTTTACAAAATAGCATTGTTAGACAAAGTTGTACAATTAAAGACTGAAAATCCTAAATTGACAAAGAAAGTAATATCAAAATTATTAAGTATATCTGATAGAACTTTGTCTAGATATTCAAATGATTTAAATGAAGAAATATGTAAGAAAACAAAGATAACAAAACTTGAACAATGTGAACATTGTCAATTTATTGCCAAAAAAAAGCAGGACTTACAGCACATAAAAGAAGTAAACATTTAAACGAAGCAGTTGAGGATAAAACACTAGAGAAAAAAAAAGTAAAAGTAAAAAAATCTATGAAAGATAAAAATAGATTTTGGTAATAACAAAAATGAAGAAGTAACTGATGAGTATTTATATGATTTAGTTGGAACTAAAAAATAATATATTCATTCAAAATGGAAGAAGCCTTAGAAATTATTAAAGAGAATAATGAAATTAGAAAAGAAGCCAAATTAGCTGTTGTTGAATTTAAAATGAATACTTGAGAAATCAAACAAAACAAGGTGAACAACTACTTGCTATGATGCCTGCTATTAAAGAAGCATTTGTAATGATGAGAGATGAGATATATGAAACAGGTACAGAAAATGATGAACTAAAAAGATTAACTGGTGAAGAAGATATTGAGAGTGTTAGAAAAAATGTTAAAAAATGCTTACAAGAAACTAAAGATGAGGGGAAGAATAAGTATGTATATAATAAAATGAAAGACAGACAAAGAAAAATAAAACAATTAACACAAAAATAATTATGATAAAAGAGAGATTTTTTAAAATTGTTCTCATATTTTTATTAATCTATCAGTATCATCTATAAAAGAAATCACTTTATTTGTTTTTATAATTTTAAGTGTAAAAAATTGTTGGTAAAAATGCCTGTAGATAAATTTGAGTTAACAGAGAAAGAACTTTTAACTGAAATACAAGGAGTGCGTAAGTTTATCAAAAGTTTCGATGATTTAGTAAATGTAGAAGGATTTGATAAACCTGGTAAACCTAATAATAGATACTGTCTTAAACTTACTAGAGATAATGGATATAAAAGAAGCAAACCTAATATTGGTCTAAATGATTTACAAAAGGTGAAAGATTTTGATGATGATAAAAAGAAAATGTTTTATTTGGTGTTAAATTAAAAGATGGTGTTTATACCAGAGAAAGATTAAACGCTCATTTATTCCATCAAAATCTTCTGATAATGTTGATTTGATTTCTTTAATAGAAGGTTTTGAAAAAATTCCAGTTAGTTTGATAAAAGAAAATCAAATATTAAAAGTAATACCAACAAGATATGATTGGGAGCTTGATTTTCAGTTGAGAAACGATAAAGTAGTTTTAATGAATCTGGTGCAATAGAAAAAATAAATAATTCAGGTTGTTTTATTCAAAGTTTGATTACGGGAACAATTGATAATACTTTTATTTTAAAAAAACAAAAAAAAAAAAAAAGGAATATTACATTTCTTTAAATCAAAATAAATCTTCGGCTACTCTAAATTTAGATGGTAAACTTGATGATGAAAGAAATGTTTGGACTTTCCTTTAGGTTCAACTTTTATTATAGATGGTTTAATATCAAAAGTTTCTTCTCGATTTTTTAATATAATGGAAGGAGCAAACATTTTTTGTTCTGATCTAGATTGTCTTAATCAAAAGTTTTGGATTATACTTAGAAAAAACAAAAGTGGAACTATGGATTTTGATATTTCTAGTAATATTATTGCATCACTTAATTATAAAATAAAGTTATTTCCTATTTATTTTACTGAATATTATATGATTAAAAGAATTAGATTTACAAATTTATTTGTTATTGACGATATTATTAAATATTGTTAATCTTATTAACTATTGTTTATCTTATTAACTATCTGTAAAATTTATATAATAAAAATGGAAAACATTTTAAAAATAAATGAAGATATAGTTACTGATGACAGCATTGAATCTTATGAAGTTCATGAATATACACCAATCACTGGAACTAATTTGAATAATGGTGGTGAAATCCGAATAGTAATAGAAACACAAGATATCTTTACTCATCCTAGTGAAAGTTATTTGATTATAGAAGGAACAGTAACTAAGGAAGATGGATCTTTATACGCAGATGATGACAAAATTAATCTTAGTAACAATGGTATTATGTATTTATTTCAAAATATACGATATGATATATCAGGAAGAGAAATAGACAGTATGAATAATCCAGGACAAGGAACAACTATGTTAGGCTTACTGAGATATCCTGAAAATGATATGAGATTTTATTGGCAAAAAGATAACAATATAACTTAGATGACAACATCGGTTTTAATATAAGATAACGATCTTGATTAAAAAGTCAGAACCTAAAGGAACTTTTAGTTGTCAAATTCCTCTAAAACATATTTTTGGATTTATAGAAGATAATGACAAAGTTATCTATGATTTTAGGCAACAAGTGACACGAAACAGAAGAAGTGAAAATGATATTGCATTGTATAGAAAAGTAGATGTTGATGATGGAAAAGTAAATCTTACTAGAATTTCATGGTTTGTCCCTCATGTTTTACCAGCTGATGTATCAAAGATGCAGTTGTATACATTTATCGAAGAAAAAGTAAATATACAAGTTGGGTTTAGAAATAGACAATGTGATTCAATTACTGTACCACCAACTACTAATTTTTCATGGAGATTATCAGTAAAATCTTCACCAGAAAAACCTAGATGGATTCTTTTAGCTTTTCAATCTGGTAATAAAAGTGTACAGACATTTCTCTTTTTCTCTTTTTAATCTTTCTCTTTTTAATAATGTGGATTTGAAAAGTGTTATTGTAAATCTAAATTCTAGACAATATTCAGCTGTTCCATATGATCTTTCATTTAATAGATTTAGATTTTCCAGAGCTTATGGTGATGCAAAAGGTTTTAGAACTAACTATTATGGAATTGATAATCTAATAAGTAGTATGAGTGTACACCAGAAGAGTGTCAGTTAATGTATCTAATTTTTGCGATTGATGTCAGTAAACAAAGTGAAAGACTAAAAAATAGTGTAACAGATATTGTGATCAAAGCTACTTTTAATTCTGCTGTTCCTGCTTATACAACAGCTTATGCTATGGTTATCTCTGATAAAATAATTTCATTTGAATCTGATGGAAATAAGATGAGTGTCATTCAGATTTAACTACATTAATCGTTAAAATATCTATAATATGAATATATATCAGTGGACTTTATGTCTTCTATGTGAGGATTAAATGAAAAGATTGATTCCCAATCACCATTTCTTGCAACCCAATGACCATAATTCTCTTCAATATAAATAGAAAATTTATATATTATATCTTTAACATCTAAATCTAAATCTTCTTTCTTTATAAATTTAATTAAAAAATAAAAGCAAGTCATAACTCTGCTCCAAGTTGTTCCCATAGTTAAAATGTCGCGCATAGTAGTTTCAATAAAACAATCGATGTTAATATTGTCTAAACATTGTTTTTCTACAAACTTATTAAACTTATCATCAAGTTCTTCATCATTGGATATCTCTTTTGTTAACCTTTTTATTTCTCGAGAACGGTCTAAATAGTTTAATTCATTGAGTTTTTCTATAACTAAAATATCTAATAAGGAAGTTGCAGAAGTAAGAAGTGTTTTCATTTTACAGTATAATATTGTTAATATTATTCATTTTTTATAATTTAAGAGTAAGACAAAGTAACACAGAGTAAGACAAAGTAAGACAAATTTATATTTAATAAATGGACAGCGAAAAACTCCATTTGTTGTTTAATGAAATAAAAAAAAAATATAGCACCTAGTAAATTAGAGGAATTTAAAAAGTATCTAGAAGAATTTGATTTTACAATTAATATTGAAACAAAGAATAAAAAGAAAAAAGTAGTAAAAGATTTAGAAAAAAGATTATTTCAAATTTGTGAAACAGAAACAATATGTTATAATATGAATGATGAAACTTCTAATAAAGAACTTACAAAAAATTGTAAAAGGTATTCGACTATTTAGATCAAATGGAAAGAAGAAATAAAATTTTTTATTACAATCTAGGAATGGCATTATATAAGATGAAATCTAGGTATGATAATGACACAGATTTTCTAAAATTAACAAAGAAGGAATTTAAAAGAAATAAAAGAACCATTTATGATTATATAAGGTTTTATTCAGAGTGTGAAAATTATCCATTATTACTAAGTTGTAATCTAAGTTATAGAGAGATAGTTAAAAATTTACCTGAGATAAAAGATTTACTCCACCGCCCTGTCGGAGAAGAATAATCTACAATGATGATCCATAAGGTATTGTATTGATTCCACCATCTAGAATACATCTTGTATCATCAAATGCTGAGAGACTTTTTTTATTTACTTCATTTATAAACATGTTATGTTTTTCTGAGTTTAATGTATGCATTCTGTTCATCTTAACTAAAGTTTTAAATAAAAATTTTTTGTAATCATCAAATCTGATATCTTTGCTCAATTGTTGTTTTTCCTATTCCTTTTAATTTCTTTTTTTCTTCTAATTTATTCTTTGTTATGTCAATGAATAAGCTTTACTCCTTAGAAACACTGTCTCATTCATAATGTTTCCATTTAGTTCATCTTTGAATTTACGGATAACTTTCTTATTTTTATCAGAGTTTAATTTGTGATCTTTTGGATAATCACTTGTATCTAATTCGTGTTGAATTTTCTGCAAATCATCATACAGATCTTTAGTTTGTACAGATAAGAATATACTATCAGTATCAGAAGCAATCAGTTCATTACCTGGCCATAATTCATTAACAACTTCATAATAAAATTTATACATTAATAATTTAGAATAATCTAAGATAGCTTGTCCTAAATAGATTGGTTTATCAAATTTAATAGATGTTATATTGTTAATTATTCCTACAAAGTTTTCATTAAAAACTATTCCATCTTTAAAATTAGGTTTGTTAATATGTTTTCGTACTTCTTTCTCATCAGTAAAAACTTTTATTTCATTTCTGTTTCTAGTGTTTTCCATTATATTTCCGAAAAAAGCATTATTCATCAGTTTCCAGAGATCTTTTTCAAAATCTGATTTTGATTTAGTTCTTTGGTTTGTATTAAAATCTATGTATTTCTTTAACTAATCACTTTCTTCAAAAAAAATTGTTCTATAAACTTTTGTAACTTTTAATCCAAGTTTAATATATTGTTTTAGAATAGAATGATGTAAAACATATTTATGTTTATCCTTTAATGTTAGAAATAACTTATCTTCGTTTCCTAATGTCCTACCTTCTTTTTCTAATAGATGTAATTGATATTCTGATAACTCTTCTTTTGTTACTTTCATATTTTCTGGTGCTAATGGGTACCTTAAAGTTTTTAACTTAGCTGCTTTTGTATACTCTAAATCACTTTCAATTATACATCCTCTTCCTTCTGGAATATTTAAATACTAATTTGGATCTTTTTCCCATTTAAAATCTTTTGTTGTAAGTTTTTGACTCATTGCCCATCCATATAAATTATTGGCATCTAGATAAAGTAAACATGATTCCTTTAAAAATTCATTTAGATTTCCACCATTCTTAATGATATCCAAATATCTCTAACATCCATGTTTATCTATTATTCTATTACCATCATCAAAGTTAGGTATATATTTATTAAATGCTTTTACATGTCTAGGTCCTAAAACACCTGAAAATCCTCATTGCGAAGTTAAGCCAGGAGCCGAAAAACAATAACACGGGTCAACTTGATGATGTTCTAAAAAGAATTTTCTCAACTTTTCAAATGCATCTGCTAAAAGTAATACATCAGTTTTTAAATATAATTCATGATAATCATCTAATGTTTTACAATTGTAATAATTCCATACTTTCTTAGCATGTTCACAATCTTCATCCGTTATACCTTCTTTCCTAAGAGTTGAATAAAATTTATCAATTGGTGGTATTCCTTTTTCTTTAAATCTTTCTATTGAGTCAATGTATTCATACGGATAAAATCCTTTCTTTTTAAGTAGTTCACAGTCATCCTCAAACTCCTTCGATAGTATAGGAAATTCATTCAAAGATTTAGCTACATCAGATAATCCTTTAGATAAAAATCTGTAACTATCAAGGAATCTTAATTTCTGATAATAAGAACCATAATCAATTGAAATATATTCTTCTGAAGTCTTTGATAATGGTTTAACCTTGTAATAATCTGTCTTATGTTTCATTAGTTCATCTATGAGAAAATGAAAATCATAATTGGAACCATTATGAAAGTAGACCGGAATTAATTTAGAAATTTTACCTTCTTTTGTATTACAAGATTGACAGGCTGCGCCTCTGTATTTAGATATATAATGATTATGTTCTCTTACCTTTTTATTATTTTTTTTTCATCAAATTCTATTCCACACATGTAACAGTTAGTTGCTTCATCAAATTCTTTCTGCCGTTCATAAGTCAATTTATGTTTAGCTTTTTCATGATGTTTTTATCTCCGAATAATATCGTTAAAGATTAAAATTATTGTTTCAACATACGTTTCTTTGGCATCTGTTCCAATATATGAAACATATTCTGATTCATACATGTTAGGATAAGCAGAATGAACGTATATACCATAGCTATTTATTTCTTGTTTAAATAATTTGTTTGTGAAAGGTTCACTTGGATTTGGTGAACAAGTCGAAATGGGTATATTGTTGGGTTCGAAATCGGAATAAATGGCTAATGGTAATCTAGATTTATAATGATAATTCTTAAAACTTAAGTTGTTATCCTCTGGCATTTTTATTGTACAATTTTTATAACTAAAACAAATATCTTTATGAGAATATAATGTCTGTTCTCTCCTAAATGATGGTAGACAAATTCTACATACAAATGATTTATGATTATTTTTATCATACAAGAAACTGTCAAGATCTTTTATTAAACAGTAATGAGTATTTTCTTCGCTTTCTAAATATAATACATCTATTATTGTATCTGAACTTTCATTAGAAACATGAAGGCTAGATTTTTCTTTTGGATTTTCTAAAGCGAAAACATTTATAGATAGATTGTTTTTCTTTTCTATTTTTGGAATATTTTTTATTCTCACTGGATAATCGATCTCAATCATATCTATAGTATCTTTATACTTTTTGTATTTAGATACTCTTTCTTTATTCTCTTCTGCTGGATATAACTTAGATAAGATTGCCCATAAAAAACATTTATGATCTTTATTTTTAACGTTTATAATATTACAAGATTTAAAAGGAGTGGGAATGTAAGATGAAGCTTTTAGATAACTAACTTTAAATTGTTTAACTTCTACTTCTGTAATTCTATCAAATACAAATCCACTGCCTCTTTCTTGATAAGAATCAATCCATATATTAAACATACTAATTAGCTTTTAATAATACTTATGAATATTATTCTTGGAAGGAATGGTTTCTATTGGATGCGAATAATAAGCATCAACTATATCAAATGCCAATGGTGTTCTGTATTCACACTTAAATATTAGTTTAAGTTTAACAGGAAAGGTATCCATCTTGATCTTATCCTTAAGTTGGTTAATATAATTAACAGGATTGTCTTCATTGATATCATATATAATAATATCACTAATAATACTTTTAAAATTTTTAGTGACCATTTTGATAGAAAACTTTTTCAATTATGTTTTATTTCGACAATAACTTTTCCAGTAGTTGGGATTTCTATCTATGAACTCATGATAAGCCTCTTTATATTTTTCTTTATTTCTTATGTAATGGTTATGTTTCATCTCTTTCATACATTCTTTACATTTAGCTTTATGACCATCTGTAGAATTGCTATCTCTATAAAATAAATAAATAGATTTTTTAAAAAGACAAGCATTGCAAACTTTTTCCATTTTTAATAAATACATTTTAATTTATATTTGTCTTCGAACTAAATTCGCAATCACCTCTTGAAAACTTTGTCCTTCTGATAATTCTTTAATTACATACAAACATAGATGACCACAAATAACTGTATTAGGGTCTTGTATTTGATTTGAATTGTAGGAGATATCACCAGGAATTTTTCTAAGGTAATTAATAATTTCTAGAAGAGGTTGAATTCCATAACTGTCAAAATAAATATTTTTAAAAATCTCTATTGCTAAAATCTTTATTGTTTCTATACCACGCTACCCAATAAGTTCTACCTTTCATTCCGTTGTCTAAATTCAATATTCCACATTCTTTTTTCATTGGTCTTTTAGGTAATTTTTTTTCTCAGGAAAACTCCTCTGAAATTAGGTATCTTTAAACTTTTAACAAGATATAAGATCTTGAAATTAGAAAGCGGTAATGACATTTTTAATACTATAAAATGGGCAATGCCTATAAAATGTACTGTTTAAAGTGCAAAAAACAACAGCAACAACAAAAACAACAAAAAACACAGAAAGTAAAGTCATTCAGCAAGTTAAAACAAAGAATAATAGAGATATGCTTAGAGGAATCTGTAAAATTAGTGATTCTAAAAAAAACACAATTTATCCGTGCCCCGATAGAAAATATATACAATGCACAAGCTATAGCAGGAGAAGGATTTGTTAATTCATTGATTAACAATTTACCAATAGAGATACATCTTCCTGGTTATAATTTCACAGGTCCAGGAACAAAAGATTAAAACCGGATCTCACTCCAGAAAATTGGAGTAGGCCAATTAATAGAGTAGATGAAGCTGCCATGCATCATGATATTTGTTATCTGCAAAATAATGATACTAAAACAAGAAATGAAATTTGTGATAAAAATATGTTAATAAAATTAGATAACATCTACAATCCTAATTTAAGAGAAAAGATAGATAGTAAATTAATTAAAAGTATTATTAAAACAAAAGCAAGATTTGGTATGGGATTAAACTAAATTCTTTTAATACCTGATCCTAATATACTGTTTAGTAATTGCTTAGACTCTGGTGTAAGTTTAGCAGAATCTTTCTTATTAGAAATAGTTGGTTGTTTCGCAGAAGAAAATTGTCTAGTAGAATTTATTTGCTCAATGGGAGTTACCCTTTCAGATGTTTTATACTTATTAGAAGTTTTATTATTTTTTTTTAAATTTATCAGTTACAAATTTATCAGCTGCTTTCTTTCCAGCACTAACTGCCACTTCTTTAATTAAATTAGAAGTAATATTTTTAGTAGTTTCGCTTGTTATTGCTGAAAAGATAGAATCAATTAATCCATTTCCATAATTTTCCTGTTCCTTGGAAGGAATCCATTTCCTTTTTATTACGAGCATTTTTATTATAATAATTTGTACTAAGTTATTTTAGATTGTAAAAGTTGGTATTGCTGTGGTGTTATAATTTTTTGTCTTAATAATTCATCAGAGATACTTACAAGTTCATTAATTACACCAGTATTGCCTGCTTCTTTACTTGCCAATAATAAACTCATTCTAGAAATTAAAGCATTCGGATCTGACGGAAGAATTATTGTTCCTGATCCTGTAATACTTTTACTTTCTTGTCAAATAGGTTTTATTATTTCATTATATTATTTACCTCTACTAGATTTAGGGAAACGACTATTAGGGTCATTATTTTGTTTCATAGCATTAGTACTTATAAGAATATCTGAATACGTTTTTAGATCACTTGCAAGGTAATTCTGTGGGTCATTACTAGTTATTAATTCCCATAAGCCAGGAGTTCCTTTATAAATATTGCCATCAATTATAATATCATCATTACTGACTTTTATTTCTTTATGACCAATATAAAGTTTATTATTTTGAGTATGTATTCCAATGTTTTATCAGAGTCATTTTAGTTAAATACTGCATCATAAAAGGTGTTGCTGTTGGTCCGTAAGTTGTCATTGGTGAACCTTCTGTTCAGGACACGCCCACTATTGCTTGTTGTGCAGATAAAATAATAGGTACATTTTTAATATGAGCTAAACCGGTTTCAATAGCTTTCTTTGTTTCTTCTGATGCTTTAGCACTGGCTCCGGTTATAGGTGAAAATATTTTTTGTAAATTCTCTTTTAAGTTCTATATCACCAGTTCTATCTTTTAATCTATTAGCCTGATTGTTTTTTCTAGTTTCAATAAACTCTCTGACTAATTGTTCTCTTTCATATGGATCACTTATTTTCAAAAATGACATTTTTATTAGTCCATTTTTATTCTTTATTTTCTTTATAAAAAGACAGTCCCACAAAGATCCTCCGAACTGTCTTAGGCTATTTTTTTAAATAATGAAGTTGTTAAAAACAAAAACTGTTAAATTTCCATCTTCTGTCTATATGACTTGAGTGACTTGATAAAAAAAAAAACTAGGGGGTGAGCCAGACACGCCCAACCCTGACACTAGAGGGGATTAGAGAGGAGACAGTTTGACGGACCAAGAGAGGAGCGAACCGCTCGAGAACGTGGCCTTAACATATACGACTTTGGTTCTTTATGTGTCGAGCATATCAGTTAGTATGACCTTCTCCATCAATATCTCTAGCCACTTTGCTCTTTGATAAGTTTCTGAGCTGAAATTTTCTCAAGACTGCAGAAATTGTGCTATCATACAAATCTTTTATTGTGTGTCTTTCTTGAAGCGAGTTTCACTCTCAAAGGAAAAAGATTGAATTTGCTATACTCTTTGTAACGAATCATGATTATACATGTTGGGTATACGTGAGTATATACAGTGAGTGATGCTTGGCGAGTCGCCATTGTCTGCACTGGGGACATGCAAGTGTGTGTTGTGAGCGTAACGTAGCTGAGATACTCTCTAAGCATTTTGTACAAGATATTTCGTTGTCAGTTTTTGTGTGTGTCTTACGTCATGTGTGTGCGCACTACGTCACTGTTCTATGTGGGCGTTCCGATATTAATGGTATTTAATAGTTCTTTTGCTATGATTCGTGACTGAGAGACTTGAAGCTTCGAGAGAGCTTGAAATTAGCTGATATCTATATAAGGCTGAGCAAGCAGTGGAATGCAGTGAGAGCTGTGTGCATCGGAGTTAGACAGCTGCCCTGAAGTTTGTATTGTTACCAAGCACCTGTAATAAATTCTGCATCATTTCGACGTGAGGACTCCTGTTTTCATTTCCCCCGTTCCTGTGTGGTCTCGTCCGTATTCACCGCCTGATCACCACCTACAACGTCACAACTAACACCAATTCAACATCCAGAAAGAGAGTTCGTGACATCTTTAACGCAGAAACTAGATTTCAAAGGTGGTCTCTTTAGACATGACAAAATGCACGATGGCGGCGTTGCCATGTCAACTATTTGAGACGGATGTTTTTTTTCACTGTATTCCTCTAGTATTTACATGCCAAATTCGGTTGAAAGGATTAAAATAACCTGTCCTTAATAATAATAATACAACTCACCTCCGAACTTCCCCCACCCTTCCTTTCCAATATCTTGAAAACGTTGCATGGGTTTGTTTCTTCTTTATTCTCCTTATAATGGTCTGTGCTGATAACTCTCTCAATAGTGACTTTCAAAATGGTTTTAAGGTACCATATCCTCCCCTAGACTCCCTCTTGTGTAGGAATAAATCGTTAACCAAAGAAAATGTCTGAGATCATAAAGACAAAAGTCGACTCTGACTTCATACATTGGCTACGAACAATGAAAGACCAGGATATAAACACTAGGAGACATTATTGTCTAGGTGTTGTATTCAGTCCAACTAAATTCTCAAATACTGACCTATAGCTGACCAAATCACACAGACTTACCAGTCTCACACAAATCTCCGATATATCCTGCCTGGCATCCCAGATGACACGAGCCATTGACATGATGACAAGGAAATTCTGTGCTACTGTTTTCCACTGGCAGACAGAATGAACTACAGGTTGACTTGCACTTCTCGCCATAGCTACCAGGTCGACAGTCTACAAGAAGAAAGATGCAGCATGGCATGATATTGTTGCCTGTCGCTCAGGCCTGATATTTTGCAACAACAATGACTCTCTCGTTTACTTTTGCATCTGACAGCTCAAATCATGTTGCTCTTTTGACATGTGCTGTCGATGTTCTGCGTAATATTATACTGTCGAAATCTGTCAGGGATGAGAAATAGTCGGGTTTCGAATAACATGCCGAATTCAGTAGAAAATATTCGTACTGAATATTGTAGAAGGTTTATATTATAAAATGATAATAGATAATTCTTATCTTACCTTTTAGAGCATTAGATACCCACGATATGAACATTTACACAACGATATTTACATATACTAATACAACCATGGATTGTAATGTATTTCTTGTGCCTGCTTACATTTAACTCAGCTGGTACCTTGAAATGGAGAATGAAATTCCTCCAGACCATGTTCCACACATGGTTATCATCCTATATTGCTGATTGCTACATGGAAATAAATGTTGAATCATAGTAATTCTCCAACAAACGTTAAGCATTTCATATGGGATTTTTTATAAAAAAGGTAAAACTCACGTCTATCACATTTCAAACCAAGATAGCCATCTTTACATCCAGTAGGACAAGCTCCATCTCTAAAGTCACAGTTTGCTTCCCCTTCACAGTTCCCATTACATTTCTTCTTACATCCGAGTCCGTAATGACCTGAGCTACATTCTGTCAAAAAACACAGCAAAATGTTTATTATGTGCTGCCTGTTTGGGAGAAAGGGACCGGAAACTAAACATCGATTTCTATGACACTGCTCTCCTCACTGACTTGAGTTTGGATCGTCCATTCATAGTCGAGATAACCTTCACCATGAGGTTGAAAGAGGCATATAGAACAAAAGTCCCTTCATTGTCTGTGCAGCTTGTGCAAGGATTTCAAGTGTCGATCCTATATCGTCAGTAATAAAATTCTCAC
>JBCEWB010072880.1:0-13164 GCA_039654565.1 Peronia peronii | reverse complement strand
CCTCCGAAATATATTCGCCCTTATCCGAGAAGGCTAGACGTCGGGCTTCCCTACCCACTGGAAGCCAGGGAACCGTTTAGTCATTGAAAAAATGCGGGTTTTCGATCTTCGTGTCCTTCCATCCCCTGATGCAGGACCCGGAAGTCGATCCCGTCCCGTTTTCTCCGTGAGCAGACTCCAAACCACAGAGCCACTGCGTCCCCTCTGCTACATACAAAGGATATCATTCAAATATCTACAAAAGGGAGAAACATTGTATTTTTTGCTTGAAACCTACTCTATGCAAAAATTTTTTAATTTTATGCTTTGGACGTTTTCGTCATATCGCAGTCATTTTGTGTCAGTATTTTCGCTGAATCACAGTGAAAATGAAACGAAGAAAAGTGATTTTTTTTCTTTTTCCTTATTCTGTTTGAACATCCATTGTGCCCCGTCCCCTGAGGGATCAGGGATATATTTAAGTAGATTTTTTGCTTCCACCTGCAGGGGGTGAAAGTTCGTCATCGATGGGATGCCTCCCATGGACGTTGCAGGGGAGACATCTCTTCTCTCTCTCCTTGCTCCTGTCTTCTGTCCCGTTCTCTTTCCTCTCTTCTTCTTGACGTGTAAACGTATCTAACCGTGTTTGACACAATATAGCCGCAATCGTGCTGATCTGTCGTTAAACCCCAAACAAACAAACAAACAAACCAACCCAGGAGGTTGAAAGACAGAACGAAACAACGTTGACAGATACAAGGCAGGACTATCGTTGGTTCTATCAAGTCATGCATTCTGTATTCTGTGAGCAGTACAAGGTTTGACCTAGAATACAAACGTAAACTGAGCTCCCTTGTAAGTGCGAAAAATTATCAAAACTTATTTGTGCCAAATAGCAAATCTCACTACTACGAGAACTGGGCCCCTGGATATTGTAAAGTTAAAATTGGACATGGCTTTGATGCAAACAACATAGAACTATCCTTGTACTATACGGAACAGCTCTCTGAAGCTGGCAATCTACACACTCACGACCCGCACTTAACTGTTGGAATGAAAGCTCCACAGTTATTCCCCCTGCCCCAAAGTCTCCGTTTTGTTTTACCTTTAGTGAGAAGAAAACGACCCAATTAGAACCCCCGCCGGAGTGCCTTCCCTTGGCCCTATGTTGACAATTTTCGGGAGAATAGCCTCCCCTGCCAGGGGCTGCCAGCGCCAGATGGCGCCCCCATTCATTGCCGCGATGTCCTCTGGGATTGCTTCGCCCGACCTCCACTTCCGCCCGACCATTGGCGTGCTGTAATTGTTGGAATTTTTGCGCGCCTAATTAATCATTAAATGAATTAGGAGTGTTTAAAGTGTCGGATAGAAGGAAAGGGGGTGGTCGGGGGCGGCGGAAGGAAGGGAATTATGGGTAAGGAGAAAGAGTAGGGAGGAATCAATGGGAGAGGGGGGGGGGGAATGTGTTGGTAAGTAATTATTTAGAGAGAGATAGAAGATATCTGGTACAACGATCCGTCTTGTAGAACCATTACTGTCATTTGCTAGCCATCAGTTCATCCATCTATCTTTTCTTCCTTTGTCACTCTCCGTCCTTTCCGTTCATCCCTTCTCAAGCCATTTAATTTCCACAACAAGTGGAGAGTGTCTCCCACCTCTTTCTCTCTCTCTCTCCCTCTTTCTATCCTTTTCTCTCTCTCCTTCTCTCTCACCCATTCTCTTTCTCTCTTTCCCTCTTTCCTCTTCCTTTTCCTTTGATTTCTCTCTCTGTTTTTCTCTCTCGCCTCCTCTTTCTTCTTCACTCTCTTCCCCTCTCTTCTTTGTTTCCCTCTCCTCCCCCTCTCTTCCTCTCTCTCCCTCTCTCTTCATCTCTCTCTCCCCCTTTCTGCCCCTCTCCCTCCCCTCTCTCTGTCCCTATCACCCAAGAGACACTGATGTACAATAGAGAGATAGAGATAACGAAAGAAAAAAATGAGGAAAAAAGAAAGAATGTAAGAAAAGAACGAATGAAAGAGCGGAAGGGGGGGGGGGAAGAGAGAAGAGGGAGTTATAAAAAGACAAAGATACATACATTTTCTTTCAGCGACTCAACGATCCCCTAAATGGGCAAACCCATCGTCTAGACATCTCGGATAAGGACGAACATATTTCGAAATTTCCGTATGAACGTTATACCCTTTGGCAGTTAACTATCGAATGAAGAGAAGGCCGAGATGCGCTGTCCAGGCAAGATTTCCAAGTTTCAGATTTCTACCCTCAAATTTCCCTTTGACCAGGCTGGACAGGCACCTCAAGCAGATAGTGTGGATTGAAAGGCTATACATGTACAAGGGAAAAAAAAAAGACTGTGGTACTTCGCTGGAGGAGAGGGTCGGGGTATAAGAGAGAGAGAGAGAGAGAGAGAGAGAGAGAGGCGAGAGAATCATCACTAGGAGGTTGAAAGACATATATAGACCATAACCCTATAGGAGAAAAGGGTAGAGAGAGAGAAAAAGGGAAAATGAGGAAAAGTAAAAGAGATAGTCTGTGGTGTGATATGGAAGAGGAGTGGATTGAGGGGGGGGGGGAAGAGTTAGAGCAGAGAGAGAAAAGAGGAAAGATAAAGATAGAGGGCAGGGGGGAAGGCACATTTGAAGGTTAGAAAGGTAGAAAAGAAAGACAAGAGGAGAAAGAGAAGGTGTGATGTCTGTAGAGAAGGGGAGAGAGAGGGAGATGTTAAAGAAGTCCGAGAGGAGAGGAAAATAGAACGACAGAAGGGAGGAGAAGGATGAGGAAGACGTCCTCTAGTGATACCTCCCTTGCTGAGCTCAGGTCGTCCTCAAAACCTGCCTGTTTCATCCAGTGTACATTGACAGTTACCACTAGAACCCGCTCAGATGTAGCCAGGCTAACACAATGCACGACACACTCACTACCAACTATCAGTGCTGGCCGGAGGCGAGGGAAAAAAGTAGTTCTTGCCGGCAAAGGAGCGAATTCCCTACTTCTTATCGGTTGTTTGTCGTGGTACATTATACTGCTCTTCTGAGTCATGTTAATTGACAATGCAATGCTGAATACAACTGGTTATTTCACTGTGGACAAACGAGAACACGCTGGTAGTTTTCTTTCTGTCTTTTTTTTTTTTTTTTTAAATGGAGCACAGACAGACAGACTGATGGCAGGCAGGCAGACAGGCAGACAGCTCAGGTAGATACACATCAAGCAAGTAATTGAGAACAGCACACGCTGAAGTAATAAATAAATGAATAAATAAATAAATAAATAAATGAAAGATAAATAAATAAATAAACAAGCAGATTAACAATTATGCCACATTATACATAGAAGTCACTCGAACAAACAGAAATTGAGAAACGTTTCAACGAAACAAGCCTATCAGTGGTGGTATTATGAAATCAGCTATGTGCAAAAACACCAGATTTTACAGGGGAGCAAAAAAAAAAAAAAAAAAATAAAAAAAATCTATTACTACTAATTTGACCCAAAGCCAGACTGAAATGACATGATTTTTCTTTTCCTACACTTGCCTGGGGTTCTGAAAATGTTTAGGTTTTAGGTAAATTTGCCTTTGAAATAAATGTCCGATTTTGATGCATAGCTGATTTCATCCTGCCGCCAACACAGTGTCTAACATCACCTACAACAAGACAAAGCTGGTGTGTTTTTTTTCCCCATTCACCAAATCGCCAGGAGGCTGTGCCAATCACCAACCTCTAGAACTGGCCTCAGCTCTCGACACAGAGGTGGTTTGGGGGGGGGGGGGGAGGAGGAGACAGAGATAAAAAGAGAGAAAATTCTAGGGGAGGGGTGAGATGCTGATTGAGGCGTGGTGAGAGAGAAGAAAATGGTAACATCCGCTAGTAAAGCACTCACTGCTGCTGTCTGTGGTATCGAGAGAAGTCAGCCTGGCTTTCCTCAAGTGGCCACTTTAACTCACCCTCAGCGACGGCTGGGAGATTATGGGATTGCACTGTCGCCCTGGGTAGTCCGTCATTACCCAATCGTCGGCGGTGTCTTCGTCACTTTTTTTTTTTTTTAACTTCTCTGATAATCTTAGGTGGGAGCAAAACGGGAAATGGTTTAAAGAGCTCACATCGGTAATGATGTCGATATAGATGATGATGAAGATAATGATGATGGTGATGGTGATGACGATGACTGTCCTGACGAAAAACCAAGTGTGTCCCTAATATTTAGCAAGTGATATCAACTTGTTCAATATCAAGTTCCTATTTTTTTTTTCTTTTGTATTTTTGATCACTTGCCTTTAGATTTTAAGACATTCTTATAAAATGATGATGATCATCATCATGATCATGAGGATGATAAGTGCAGCATCTCATATTATATGAATTCATAACAGTTCATTGCCATGTAATAAGTCATTGTAATGCGGAAGCCTTTGACCCTTAACCACTGAGGACTTGAGCAGGCTGAACAAAAAAATTAATAATAACGCGGCGTCCGTCTGTGACAATACTGATCAGGAACACAAATACGATGACAAACAGATAGGCCTATAAATCTGAATACAAGAAAGGCAATAAGGGGCACGAGGGCTCCACGGTCTTCATTTTCACACATTGACAGTCTGTTAAGCTTCACATGTAAAGAAAATAACAATTCAAGACGGTAAAAAAAAATAAGACTATGAGTGTTCAAATGGATCTTTTCAAGTTTAGATCCTCGAAATGGCCAGGCATAATAGGCCTGGGTATTATATTTTGAAATCAGTGGCGTGTTGCCAACAGGCTGTTTAATCGGGTGAGGATTAGAGACAGACATCAGATAGGCGGATATGCTGATCTCTCTCGCAATCTTATCCTTGTCATGATACGTACCATCTGTCAGTTCATAATCTTTTCATCTGTCAGCCTGTCTATCTGCCTGTGTGGAGTTTATCTATCTGTGTGTTTTGTTTTTTACTTCTGTGTGTTTTTCTGTCCGCGGCTTTGCTCTTCCCTGCCCTTGTTCCCTCTGTATGCATGTCTGTTTACTAGTTTTATATGATTCTCTAACGAACGTGCTCCAACTGCACATGTTCTGATGTCATAATATCACTATGTTTCGTTCTATTACGTCCTTCCACCTCCTGAAGGTGGTTATCTCAATATCACTGTCAAGTTCGAAGCTGCAAATAAATACAAACTTAAAGCGGTCAAATGGGTTAATCGAAGGAATAGGGAAAAAAGAAAGGAAAAAAATGGTAGGCAGAATAAATAAGGTATGTAGTCTTGCATCAAAAAGGTTTTGTTTTGTTTTCTTTTCTTTTCGTTTCAGCTTAAATGTTCTACATTTTCCTTTCTACCCTCTGCCTCATAGAAAAAAGGAAAGCATAAGACAGAATAGATATAATATATAGTTTACATTAAAAGATGAGTTCATATGGATACTACAACATCCTGTTGTCTTCTCTCTGCCCTATGCCTCATATATATTCAAGCCAAGAAGAGCAGAAAAAAGAATGGGTTACCATGATTTACATGTTGATATCATGAACATTGTTGTGTCTTTCTCTACCCCCAATCCCCCTTGCTGAATAAGTCTATCCTCTGGCTGAAAGATATGGCAATGGTAGTACTGAATTATTCAGGTAGACTCTATAACAACATAACACGTAATGACATTATAATGTTAGTTCACACGACTTGAGGAAAAATAAAAAGGGTATTAACATATACCAGGGAATGTTTCATTCGTCTGTGCTTTTGTAACTTCCGTGGCTAAGTTTGTTCAAATAAAATATAGAGAAATGCAGTGAAGTCAAGTGTTCATGTTATCAGAGTAACATCAGTAGGTTCTCCCTCTATCTGTCTCCCCCCCCCCTCTTTCTCTCTCTCTCTCTCTCCCGTTCTCCTCTCTCTTCTCCCTATCTCTTCTTCACTTCTTTTTTGTCGTTTCTGTCTGCTCTCTCATATCCCTCTCTTCTCTAGCTCTAGCTATTGTCCATTTCCTCCTTCTTTCTTCTCTCAAGCTCCCCTGTGTATCGTCTTTCTTCATACAGTGCTTTTAACTGCCATCCTTCCTCTCTCTCCTCTTCTATTTACTTTTTTCTCTCTTGCCTATTTTATGTCTTCTCTATTTATCTTTCTTTCCTTTCGCCCATCTACCTCATCTCCCCCCTCCCCCTCCCTTCTCTGTGCCCCGTTCTCTTATTGTCACTCTTCCCTCTCCCTTCTCCATTCAACAGCGCCCCTCACCCTTTCCTTTACTTCATTAGCAAAGATCAGACGCCTCCAAAGCCTCTTCTGTCTGGTGCTCAGACATCCTGCCAGTCCCATTCCTCATCTCCCATTCCACATTTCCCACAACTCACCATCGCTACCACCACTTCCACCATTTTCACCAGTGCCATCAACAACAGTCCTTGTGGCTGTTTTCTACCATCATCACAAGAGGAAAAAACTCTCTCGTTTTCGTTATTTTTCTCTTTCAGAGCTACCTACAAAGTCCGAGACCCCAATGAGCTTTGTCAAAGCCGAGCGGATATTAGGCGGTAGCGAGAGCCGCTGCCAGACAGAGCAAAAAGCCAAAATAGGAAGCCATTGTTGGGGTCAAGTGGCCAGGAACGCGTCGCATTCCTTGGCCAAATTGGAACTTTTCCTTTCTGACCTGATAGCACTTCTGTTGTTTTCCTTATTATTTTGGTTCTACCAGGCACTCTTATTGAACTGACCTGAACAAAATAGAACCAAAACGGGTCAAAGGAAAAAATAATTTCTAACCAAAACAGACAGCATTACCGAATCAAACTGGACATTTTTCTTCAAAACCTAAAACTACTGCTGTTGTTTCTAATGTTAATTTGACCTGATGGGATATTGTCAGACCCATACATAACAAAAATTTGGAAAGAAAAAAATCACCGAGCAGTTCAAGAACGACACCCCCTTCTTTTGTTATTCTGTTGTCTTCGTTCAATTTTGTACAATTGTTTATTTTCACTGTTATTGACCCGAATAAAACAAATACGACACAGGAACAAATCAAAGGAAAAAAAACCCCAACTTTTCTATCCAGAACAAGACTGAATTCTGGAATCGAATTCTACCGGAACTTTCCCCTTTCTACACTCAATATGTTGGAGTTGTTTCAGATTATTGCTTACTTCAGATGCCCCTTTATTGAAAGGATCTAAACAAAAAACAAAATATCGAAGAAAATATACGCCAGGGTAAATACTCTACTTTTTAAGACAAGTTAGAACTCTTGGGGTAAAGTGAAATAAACTCTCAAAAGCCGGAGGCACAACTTTGTCTCCAGACCTAAAGAAAACAATTCATTGCAGCATTTCTTATTAATTTCCCTCTTTTCTTTCTTGCCATAGATTTGCTATAGGTAATAATCTATATCACAGAGGTAACATTTGCTTTTAATGTTGCTTTCTCGTGTTGTTAACTGATCATTGCCATAATCATAGTCATCATTTATAATACACATTTCAAGACATCAGCCGTCAAACGTTCATTAACTGACCACATTAAAATAAACAAACAATAAATGTGAAAATCAATTAAAATTGCTGAAATTAGTGGAAGTCCAAAGCAATAATCAGTATTTTAAATCCTCATCTTATCATCTCCCATCAAGTTTTCAAAGATGAAAGCGTAAAGGTATCCACGCAACCTGATCTTGAAAAGCTAACTGTCCGCCCCCCCCCCCTCTTTTTTGTGAACCTTTCAATCCTAAAAAAAGTATGATTATCTCGGCTTTATGTGGTTGCCATGTTTTGTTGTTGTTGTTGTTCTTGTAGTTGTTGTTGTTGTTGTTGTTTGTGATAATTTTTATATGAAAAAAGTTGGGATTTGGAAATTTTCCCCGACAGCCGCACTCCGCCTACTCTTCATAGATTTTTAACTGCCAAAGGTTCTTTAACGTTCTTTACGAAATATATTTGCCTTTTTCGAGAAGGCTAGACGTCGAGCTTCTCTACTCAGAAGAAGTCTGGGGACAGTTGAGTCACTAAAAAAATGCAGTTCCCAAACTTCGAGTCTTCCCATCCCCCGACGGCAGATCCGAGACTCGAACCCGCGTTTTCTACCATGTGAGCTTTTCGCCGAATAGCAGACGCCTAACCATACGGCCACTGCGCCCCCCAACTGCCCCTTCCCATATCATATTTATATGTATATGTGTATGTCTGTGAATGTGCTTTTCCTTCCTTAAAATATTAGTAACCAATGAGCTGTATGTATGTGTATGTGTGTGTATGTTATCAGGAATTCCAGTACAATTGTCATCAACGAAACTCTGACTATGTTAAAAAATTTGGCATATTTTCCTTCGTATTTCATAATATATTTCCTCATAATATCGTCCAAGCAGCTCTTCCAACAGATCAGTGTCCATGTCTTTTGTCTTCTCTCCTAGAGGATCACCATTCTGTGGCGTGCCTGACAATGCTATCTATGTAGTTTTAGTGCATGCTTTACCCAGCACCAGATCTCCTTATGCTGAATTTCTCCCTTTGTATGTCTTTGGCTGTCTCCTTTCCACAGCTCATAATTCTTGATATAATATTTCTCTAGATTGATAATTTATTTGAAAAAAAAAAAAAAAAAGGAAAACGAAAAAAAAAAAAAAAAAGCTCTGTGTTCACGCAAAGTAATAGAATGATGTAACGTGGTTGAATAGGCTCCTTAAGGATAATTTTCTTTCTCTTTTTTTTTTTTCAAAAGTGAAGACGGGATTTTTTAGGACAGGATTTTTTTTTCTTTTTTTTCTTTTTCTTTTTTTTTTTTAATCAAAGAACCGTCGAGATAACCTCCACCAGGAGGTTGAAAGACGTATATAGAACGTAACGTAACTTAATGATAAGTGTAAGTGTTTGGATTAGCATTAGCTTTGGCCATTGGGCCTATTGATAATAGCGATAATGATGAATTTATGTAGCGCCAAAACCAGCAACAATGTTCCACGGCGCTTTGCATATCACAATGGACAGCACGATGACGAAACAGCAGACAAACAAGCGGACAGACATGAGCATCAACACAATATCTATACACTCCAACAAATCTACATCAACAAAATAGAAGCTGTGCACAAAAAAAAAAAAATAAAAAAATCTAAAAATAAAGCTGTTTTGTTTACTTTTACATTAGGGCATGTTTTCATGCTCTCCAATGCCATTACCGATATCAGTCCTTAGCTCGTGTACACTAATTATCTGCTACAGTCGTTCTAAACTTGGGGATATAAAGCAAATTAGCACGTGCCGATATTAATAACTTGCGTAATGCGGCATTCATACTTAATAATTCAGATAGATATAAGGGTGTGCTATCATTTTGGCATAATGCGTAAGCTAAGCAAAAAAAAACAAAACAAAACAAAAAAAAACCTTGACGTCAACGTATTTTTAAAACCATTTGAGGCTGTGACAGAAGATCGTGTCCTTTGTCCGTTGTTTACATTATCACTCGCAACTCTTTAAAGAGATAATAAAATTTGTTTTCTTTGTATCTATAAGTTTATGGTTTGCCAGAAGAAAATTGTTTGTTTGTGTTGGGGTTTAGCAGCACATCAGCAGATTACGGCTATATTTTGCCAAACATGGGAAGATACGTTTACACGCCAAGAAGAAGAGAGGAAAGAGAGCGGGACAGAAGACAGAAGCAAGAAGAAAGAGAAGAGATGCCACCCCTGGAATGTCGAAGATGGCATTCCATCATGGGAGACATCCTACCGATGGCGGGCTTTCACCGCCCGCAGGTAGGAACAAAGGACCAACATACATGTCCCGGGCCGCTGCGGCGGTGACAGAAGATAAAAATAAGATAAATTAAAAACTTCCTTTGCGGGAGAGAAAGGAAAAAATCAATTTAAAATGTTGAACGTGATGAACTAAACAATGGACAAAGGGTCAAAATCATCCGTCACATTCTCATTATTTTGTCTAGACAGCCCATTCTTTTTCATTTGGTCTATGACCTTGAAGCCAGGAACCCTTGCACGCCATTGTTGTTGCAGACAGGTGCTCAATATTCAACACTTGTGCCCTCCCCTTCCGACCTTGTCCTAGTGTTTTATCAACAAGGTAATCGGTATTGCTTATCTACTTGGCTATGGTAAATAAAACATTGATCTGCTGCATGCTGGAAAAATAATAGTTCCGCGAGGGCCAGACATTGCTGTGTGAGACTAGTGTAGGTGCAAAGTGACAGTAATGTAACTGTCGTTGCCTGTATTATGTTGATCTACAACAATTACCTATGTTGATGATGTTGGTGTTATTGGTTTTGTTGTTGTTATTGTTACCACTATTGTCTATGTTGTTGTCGTTTAGGGATAAAAACAAAAAGAATGCTTACTGTGGTAGCATGAATGGACGTCTTACACGAATTCGTTAAGCAATGCACTAAAAAATTGTTAAGTATCATAGTCCTGGACAAAGAATTGATCAGAATTCACGCCGCCGCCACCCCCCCCCCACCCCCGTGCTCTCTTCCCGTGCGTTCTTGTTTTCATCGTCGTTATGGCTGCTGTCTTTCCTTCATTTTTCTGATTCTTCTTCTTTTTTTCTTTCTCCTTTTTCTGTCTCTTTTCTTTCTGCTTCTCCCTTTTCTTTCATTCTCTCTTCCTTTCATTTTGTTTTCTTCTTTTCTTTTCTTTGTTTCCTATTTTCTTTCTCCTTCTTCGTTTTCCATTTGTCTCTTTCTGCCTTTTTCCCCCTTCCCTTCCATCTTTTCTGTCTTCCATTTCCTTCTCCTCCTCCTGATCCTCATTCTTCGTCCTCCTTGTGCTTTTCCCTTTCTTTCTTTGTCCTGTCCCAGTCTCTTTTCCTCCTCTTTTTTTTTTCTTTTTGATGGTTCGCCTTCTCCATCTTTCTTTTCTTCGCGACTCCTCCCTGTCTATCCTCTCTCTCTCTCTCACACACACACACACTCTCGTTCATCCAATCCTTCTGTCCATCTTCTCGATTTCCCACTCATATCCTCATCTCTCAACTCTTTTTCTCTCTCTCTCTCTCTCTCTCCTCTTCTCTTCCAGCCCTTGCTCCACTGGGTCAGTCATAACAAGAGGAAGGAGCAGGTCACAAACTCCTGTCACTTCAAAACCTGAGATTTCCTGATTTTTTTTTTTCTTTGACCTCCAGATAGTTGGTGTGCGTGCTACAAGCCTTTTTCGCACACTGCAAACTCCTTTTTATCCTTTAAAGCCTGAGAAGTAAGGGGGCCAGAATTTAAATTTTGCCATAACCAGGGAAATGCCTTGTGTGACTTCTCTGTAGATCTGATTTTACTATGCTAGCCAATGTAAAGTGTCCCTTCATATTATGTAAATTGAATCTGGTCTTTTAGCAAGCTGGTAATTTTTGTGGTTGCTGTTGTTGTTGTTGTTGTTATCGTTGCTAGTGCTGGTGCTAATGCTACTCCTGCGAATACGAATACTTCATTAATCCATGAAGGATTACATCCTGACCAATGCAGAAAAGTTCAAACAAAAGATATGAAGAATACAACATAAGCATAAATTTGCCACTTTTTCTATCCATATATGTGTATTATATTAAATGCAGAATAGTTTATCAAGAGGTTTCACTGCAATGCTGGATTGTAAGACATAGATGAATGATATGATAACTAAGAATGATAACTCGGGATGATCAAACACAAAAATTATTGTTTAGTTACTAATTTTACCCCAAGGTGTGGTTTGGGATGCATGGCAAGGTCAAAGTTGCGCTCCATTACTAAAAGGTACTATGTCTTATATCTGTGGAACCTGTAACATAATAAATAAAGTTCGGTGTATCATTACCATAATAAGATATTAAGCTTACCTTATATCTAACATGCCACTGTGTCCAGCATAAATATAACGTCTGGCACCTAGACGATCTGCTGCACTATCGATTTCACAATATTCTGCATGTTCAGTGATCAAATCTTGTGTCGGTATCGATACAAAGAGTCCTGGGTTTGAACCTAGTGTCGTACATGTACACATCTTCCTGTTTGACCTGTACAACGCCAAATTATTTCCAAACTCCTTATCTAGGAAATGACATATAGATAGCCTACATACTTTCAGGTAGTCTTTGGCTAAACAATTGCACATTGCCCTGCATGTTTCAGGAATGATTTCACCCAAATCTTGAGGTGATGAGAACACTCGTATATTGAAAACCTTCCTGTGGCAAGAAACCTTAAATGGCTCTCAACCAAGCTCCTTGCTCTCAACAGTTTAGGAGGGGAAATGGCCGCTCTCATCACAATATCCTGCTTTTAAATCAAATGAGTTAAAAGATTCTACAGTCTCATGTAGGTTTCCTTATCCATATGTAGATTAGATTAGGTTTTCTTAAACCTTTCAGCCCTACATGAGGACTATCTCAGCTATTTTTTCGTACATTGTCCTGTTCGGCTGCGGCAGTGGTTGCCAACATTTTTATGAGTTCTATGTATGTAAGTGGATGTGTAAATCACTTGGATACAACTGCAACTCATTGAGAGGATTAGTGTGGGTGAAGGGGTTTCATTCAAGAAGCCATTGTTCACACCACAAAGTCCTGTTTTTAACCCTACATTTTTGTTCTTGTCATGAGTAGGAAATTGATAATCAGTCCATAGATAGCATTTTGTTTGTCTGTAGCCAGTGCGTTCATGATAGAGCCTCTAGATCCAGTGTTGGTTCTATGATTAACTAATCAGACAGGCCGGCACTACATTTTACCTCCAAAAATATCTTTAAATGTGGTTGCTATGTGGAGTTAAAAAATGACTCCAAACCCAGGCTCGAGGCGTGTTCGCTGTTTAGAGCCCTTTACATTTGTGTTCTGGTGCGTACGAAACCTGATCATAAAAGTATCATATATAGGTAAAGTCAAATAACAGCAACAAATGACAGATTTTGGAGGAGAATTCACACGAGAAGAGACTAAGGTGGAGTAGACTATGATTCTTTGGAAGAGTTCTTTCAACAACTGTGTGAAGAGCGGGAATTATTCTTGGAATTAATCGGTAGGCGTGCCTCAAGATGAGGTTGAGTGAACGTCTCTGGTCCAAGGAGTCAACCCATGTAGATGATGACGACCTTGATGATGATGATGGTGATGACGATGGTGAAGGGCAGACAGCCGCAAAGATAAATAGATAGACAGGCATACACACATACATACATACATACATACATACATACATACATACATACATACATACATACATACATACATACATA
>JBCEWB010072868.1:0-29523 GCA_039654565.1 Peronia peronii | reverse complement strand
TTTTTTCTCCAGGAAAAAACGCAAAACCACAAAACCACTGCCCCCCCCCCCCCCCCCCTTGTAATCGGGCTAGTCAAAACGATCTCCCATTTGAAATGGTGGAAGAAGACAAATTTGACCAATGGCTTTGAAAGACGCTCTTCGCCTCGGAGCAGCGTTTAGTCGTGACGGCTCAGGTTTAATAGGCATCGATACCATGTCTCATCAAATAAATCAACTCGATGAAAAAAAAAAGAGGGGGGGGGGGGGAGGGAGGGGCTCATCTCTTTAGCGATGGATACTTCAGGAAACAAATACTCCACAGAAAAATCACGCCATTAGCCAGGAAGTTTTTTTATGGTCGGGTGGCATCACTACTTTACTAATGAAAACAAAACCCAACGCACAAAAATGAGGACGGTAATACATTGAACAAAATCGCCTAGGTGTTTCTCACACGCTTGTGTTTCCGAGTTTCTGTGAACTCTATCCACATGCCTACAACAGTACAAGTGGAACACAAAACACATCTTTTCAGATAACCTTACTAAAGTATTTTACCGTGCTATGCACAATATGCCATTGATTATGCCGATGTGTTGTCAAATCCTAACCCAAGCCAAAATAAACTGCAAATATATTTATATGATGGGACTTCATTTTATTATTTAAAAAATGTCTTAAAATTAAGACGACTGTTCATAGGTAACTGATCAGGTACATCAAATAAAGGAAAAACAATATGAAGAACTTGATACTAAATTAATTAAGTAAACTGATATCGCTAGCCAAATTTTGGAGTCCACTTGACTCTTCGTCGGGGCAATAAAGAGAACATATAAAATGTAAAATACAATAGGATCGCATAAACTACTCTAAAACATGTATCGATAATTATAATCGTAGTCCTCTTCAGTAGTTTACAGGCAACCAAAATGGCGCATGCCAATGCATTCCTGATACTCGGCTGCTTAGTTTCATTCGCATGTGGCCAAGATCCCCTTTCCATTGTGGCGTTCACACAAGTAGATCAATGCAACGATGGCTCGAATCCTAACAACCCCGTGGTTGAGTTTTTTAACACAGTAACATTGACTTGCGAATCATGTCCGAATGCCACTGTTCAACAGCAAAGCGCCAATGGTAAGCCCTTGTTCATTCATGTCCGAGCGAAACTATTTACTCGTTATTTTCTCTCATCAGTGACATCGAAAGGAGTAATTTTCATGGTTACAGAAGCTGTGCCTGCAGGATCTAGTGCACAGCATGTAGATTTTTCATTTAAAATGCAATCTAAAATTGATGGAAACTTTTTTTTTTTATGTCACTCTGAAAAAGAAGCACCATGTCGACCTCCCTTTCTCATTGCTTAATATTTTTGTGGCCTAATCTAGTTTGCGGTGACTTTCCTTTTGGGACATTTATTCTGCTTGTCTCCATCTTTCCTTGATTCTTTAAACAATTTGCCCTTTCTAATGCGCCTTTGAATCTTTGTTTGTCTCTTTCTTTTACACACCCAGAATGCAGTTCATGTTGGTAAGGGTTTTTTACCATGTTTCATCCAAGTGTCTTGAGCTTATGAGGGATGTAGTGCTTTATAGTATATCTGTTAGTGTTTTGTAAAGCAAGAGCCCCTTTAATGAAAACAAATGAAGAGTTTCTACTGTTAGTGCACATCAGATACTGTATGTAACACTATTGATACTGTATGTAACACTATCTGAAGAAGTGTTTACTCAAGTGTGATTTTACATGTAATTAATTGGGAACTGATTTATTGTGTTCTGCAGGCCTGAACTGTGAATGTCGTCCAGGCTATCGCTACGTGGAAAACTTTGGTGGAAGAGAAGTTTCCTGCGCTCTTTGCCCAGTGGTATCTACTATTGATAGTTACTTCAATAAACATTACAACACCAAGAACAAAAAGCATAAAAGATTTAAGATAATTTAACAATTTTTTTACTTTGGTTTCATGAATAGTGGGCTATTGCCAGGCTTGATACTCTTCATTTACTATTCATGATAAACAGAAGAGAACTCAACTTTGCACAGTTGTTAAGAAACTGACAGATGGAAAACAATGCGTTGCTGTTGTTATTGTGAATATTATTATTATCATATTAGACAAATATTCGTTTATGATGTTATGTCAGTTAATATCTCATGTAAACAAAGTCTCTATCTTTTTTTTCTAGGCTGTGTCTGATGATGGCTGGGAGTGTGTCTCGTGTCCAGGCAGAAGCGTCAATGCTGTCACCAAAAAGTGTGAGCCATGTCAGCAGGACACAGACATCAGTGGTGAGACTTCCTGCCTACTTTGTGATGTTTGTCTGTCTTTGTAAATTTCTCAGTCAACCATTAGTAGTGACAGAAAATAGATATTGCCTCAGTCGATTCCTCATTTCATACATTTTTGAACATTGCTGCTAAATTTTATACTGATCTCCTGCTGGAAGAAGATGATTTGAGATACTTTTAGTGGCAGTTATTGCAGTCTAGAATTGCTTGTGATAAGTCAGCATGAGAGAGAAACTACTTTCAAGGATATTAGATTGCTAATCTTTTGTGAAACATTTAAGTGCTATGTGATGTATGAAGAAATAGGTTGAATGGTGAGTAATTGTCAAGTGTAAGGAAAATTTTAAAGACTCATTTGGAATCTCAAAGTGATCAGGTGGTGTTGATCAACTCCTAGTTTGTTTAATGCTGTGAGTTATCACGTGATACGTTCATCCTGTTTCTTTGCTTACATGGTGTAGCACACTGCTGTATGAACAATTCACATAGCATACGTTATTATTGTGCAGTTTATAACTGTAACAGCAATGTCAGGTATAGCAAGGAGGTAGATTGATTAACTGAACTGGTATATCTCATTTGAAAAGACGAGTTGTTTTGAGCCTTTGTTCATACTCTGATTTCACTTTCAATGTAACCAAGCCTCTCGACACCTGGAGCTGAGAGGAGTACATTGTAGTTTTCAATACTTTTCAACAATTCAGTATTCATTCACACTGTTGGATTTCCATTATTGAACTCAAATAAGTCACAGAATGCAGGGCAGATATCAGCCTTTAGTTTGAAAATTCTGAATTTTGGCCATCGTATAGATCTCTGAGATTTATAATGATAGACATAGTGGATGTGTTTCTGTCCGTTGTGAAATCTAGTGATGCATTATAGGTTTGTGAACTTTCCCCAGCCCTGCGACAGCTGGACGGCAGTTATGTGGGCGGAACAAGGGAAGTCCAGTGTCTGACCTGTAATGCTGATACTCAGCCTAACAGTGATAGAAATCAGTAAGACATTGACGATTTTCCCTCTTTTTTTTTCTTCATATATGATTTACAGAGCTGAAACTAAGCTAAACAATGAAAGAAATCAGTACTGCAGTTTTTTTTTCTGCAGTTCACTGTTATCTTTGTTGGCCCTCTTTCTTTGCCAGGTAACATGTCAGTTGTACAGTTAGGATGATTTGCGTCTACAGACAGAAGGTCAGCCTGGTTATTGCGCATGCATATGGCATCATACCGCGCGAACTGTAAGGTTAGGGTTAGAGTTAGGGTTAGGGTATATATAATAATAATAACTTATGTAGATCGATGTAAATCTAGATCTTTGCATAAAAGACAAAAAAAATGTCATGTTTGACCCGGTTTCCCATGTAGACACAGCTGACTGCCATTTTTGCACATGCGTGTTGTAGGCCGGCTGACCTTCTGTCTGTAGACGCATGTGTTAGAATGTCTGACTGCTTGACTCTTTGGTTGTTGTGTTCCAAAAGTTCTTTTTTTGTTAGAGATCTGATAGACCCAAAAATTCCCCCCCCCCCCCCCCTTCTGTATCAGAACCTGTAGTATATGAAACTATGATAATTTCATTCCTGTTTTTAGTTAGACATAGTCTGCAGATCCCGATGCAACTGTGGCGAAAGGTTGTGTGTGATTGTACCTCAGTTCCACACATCACAAGTGACACTTTTTTAATTGATGTTTTCCCTTTCCATACTCACAGAAGGAAAATTGCAAACATTTTGAACTTACATGGCACAAGATAAAAATATAATAAATTTGAGCCAACCGAGAGTGATGATGATGATGGCTGATTCCTTGTGTCCGAGGATCAATGTGAAGAAAGTTGCTGACAACCGGCTCTCTGGCCCGATAGACCATTCCTCTTGGAGCACAGTCGGATACAGATTGGACATGGGTATTTTGGGGAGGCAGGCTCTGGGCAGCTGTTGTCTTCCTTCACCTGCGCTTGTCCTTTGCTGCTCTTCTTCTGGCTGCACGAGAGATCTTCATACTTGTCTTTGTCACTGTGACCTTAGTACTTGGCTGTGTCACTGTGACCTTAGTACTCGGCTGTGTCACTGTGACCCCAGTACCTGGCTGTGTCACTGTGACCCTAGTACTTGGCTTTGTCATTGTGACCTTAGTACTTGGCTTTGTCACAATGACCTTAGTACTTGGTTGTGTCACTGTGACCTTAGTACTTGGCTGTGTCACCATGACCTTAGTACTTGGCTTTGTCACAGTGACCTTAGTACTTGGCTTTGTCACTGTGATCTTAGTACTCAGCTATGTCACAGTGACACTAGGACTTGACCATGACCTTAGTATTTGACTGTGACCTTAGTACTTGGCTGTGTCACTGTGACCTTAGTACTTGGCTTTGTCACAGTGACCTTAATACTTCCTTGTGTCACTTCCTCTAGCTGTTCCTAATCTTGGCAATTTTTGTTCAGTCCTAAATATGTTGAGTTGATGCTCTACTCGTCCTTGTAACATTTCGTTGGGAGTTCACTGTCATATTTTCGTAATGTAGCTGTTTGTGGAACTCAGCTCTGGGCGTTCGCACATCCTCCGTGAGCAACAGGTAACCACCTCCCATGGGGCTGCCTTGTCAGAGGTGTGGCTTCGCCGCTGGAGATGTTGGTTCACTCGATGAAGTCATTCATCTTGTCATTTCAAAGAACAAAATCTTGCTAGTTCATACCCATAATGGGTTGGAGGCAGCGTTGGTACAACATTCTAGAAGCTGCACTTGTTTCTGGTACAGAAGCCAGGCCTTGGATCCATGGTGGAGAATAGTGACCATTGCAGTCCTGTATATGAAAATCTTTGTTGAAAGATGCAGTGAGCGGATCTTCCAGACATACCTCTGAATGAACTACTAGCTTTGGCAGGGTAGCTGTCAATGTCGTAGGCCACATAGCATCGTTGAAAAGGTTGAGGGTTGTTCTGTCTGTGTTGATGTGAGGAGGGCTGTAAGATTTGCATGATTTCTGGGTGCCACACTTGTCTTTTCTTGAAGCTGATGGTGACGCGGAAGGCCATGACTATTTCGTATTTGCGTTTATAGGCAGAAGGTCAGCCAGGCAACTGCGCATGCGTATAACATCATACCATACGAACTGTAGGGTTAGGATTAGGGTAAGGATTAGTTTACATATAATAAAATATTAACTTATTTAGATCGATCTAAATCTAAATCTTTGCATAAAAAAACAAAAAAATACACAGCTGTTTGCCGTTTCTGCACATGTGCATTAGGCTGGCTGACCTTCTGTTTACAGACGCATGTCTGTTAAGTGAATATGCTGACAACTGTCTGGAATGTTTCTTCACCATGAGTAAGAAGCTCATAGTCGTCTAAGAAGAGCATCTCAAGAATCAGCTCCTCTAATGTCTTAGTGTGAGATAGAAGTCTCCAAAGATTGAAAACACTTCCATCTGTCCACAGCTATATGTAGATCCCTTCAGTGAAATTCTCCTTCACCTCCCTAAGTGTCATGATGAAGAAGATGGTGAAGGACATGAGTGAGGGAGTGAGTCAGTGAGTTCACTGTTGTGTTCTCCCACAGGTGCCTGGGGTATATAAGGAGGTTCTTTGCTCCCACCTGCAGATGATGAAAGCCGGCCATCAATGGGATTTTTCCCATGAAGTGCCATCCTCGACATTCCAGGGGTGACATCTCTTCTCTCTCTCCTTGCTTCTGCCTTCTGTCCCGTTCTCTTCCCTCTCTTCTTCTTGACGTGTAAACGTATCTTACCGTGTTTGACACAATATGGCCGTCATCGTGCTGATGTGCTATTAAACCCCAACACAAACAATCACTGTTGTATTTCATTTGCCTCATCTGACCTGACTGGAGTTGTTATAGGATAGTGAGGAGTTTGGAGGACAGGCCAGTCTCGAGGACATCTTCCAAAACCATTGTCAGCTGACCCTGTCAAAGCTTTGGCTAGGCCAGTGAATGTCGCACACAACCTCATGTTTTGTTCCCTGTATTTTTTCCTGTATCTCGCCCAAGACAAAGACTATGTTTACTGTTCCTCGATTAGCTCTGAAGCCTCACTGGTTTTCTGGAAGGTTCTGAATATGCCTCAGATCAACAATAAGCAATCCATACTTCTCAGCCATCAGCATACATACCTAGACTGCGACTCCCAGCGCCATGGTGGTTTCGTCCTTTCTTCATCACTGCAGAACTTTCTTCTTGCCTGAGCTATGTAGTTTTTAAAAGGAAGATCAATGCCCACAAAGTAACCCCACTCTCTAGGCCAGGATACATTCCACAGTGGCTCAGCAGGCTAAGATGGCTATGGTGACCTTCAGGCTGTGGGTTTACATTATACTATCCTTGTTCTAATCCCAGCCTCTGACGCAAAAACTTTCCTTTGAGACACAGGAACAGTAACCTAGAGTGGAATTCGGTTGCTGGACACTCCATGGACTCGAGACTCCTGGCACGCTGAGACTATCCAGCTGACCTTGACACTTCATGGGTTTGAAATCAGAGTTGTCTCTCTTCTAGTTGGACTAATGAGCTCCATCCCCTTGAGTTTAGAGTTGTCTTTCTCCTCGACCGGCTGCCAATCATAAGCTTTATGAATCCAGTCTGCCCACCCAGTTATACTGCCGGGTATTCAGTCGCACTCATAGCAATTCAGTGTGTACAGGGAGCACCATGAAAAGATGGTGCCATGGATACAGTGATGTAGGAGAGGCCATGTGTAAGTGACATCCCACCTAGCAAGCCAGGCAGAGCTCCTGCGGCAATCATTACTCCAGAGAAGAGGGATCAAACAACATGCCACTTTTTTTTTTTGTGATCTCACACCCCACGTCCAAACCAGACCTCGTAGCCCCGGCCATGGGTAAAAGCCAAGAAAACTTCTGAAAAAAAAAGTGTTGTTTGTGATGTGTGTTATCAATGGAAAAAAACTTATGACCCAATGTCACAATCTCATAGATCAAAATAAACAAACAAGAAACAAAATTTAGATAGTACAGTGGAACACACTTAAACCAAAAACGGCTAAACCGAAAACACGGCTGAACTGAAAGAAAAATTAATCCCCATTTTTTTTTTTTTTTCTCTTTAACTCTTTGTTGATGGACCAGCGATAAACCGAAGTCAACATTTGTGGGAACGCGGCTGAACCGAAAACAATGACTCTGATTTTAGCAGAAGCCAGGGACCTATTCTTAATCAAACACACTTAGTACCGACACGCCGTTCTCTCATCGCCAGGCCTGAGGCCACCAACAGGTGTTGAAGATGGGGAGGGGTAGGGGACGGGGGAATTATGTCAGTGAAGCAAGTGCGCAGTGACTGTGGAATCTAAATCATTATGTTATCAGTGAAATTTGACCTTACAGAGTTTGTTCCCCTCTTCTGACAACTTCCACCACACCAGTTTGGATAAACCAAAATATGTTTAAACCAAAATAATATGTCCGGTCCCTAAAATTTTGGTTTAAGCGTGTGGCACTGTATATCATAGTGATAAGTTGCTGCTGAGACAGTCAGTTGTTCATCCCTCAAGTTTGCACACTTATTCACTTCCATCTTTCACTCCCCTACACAATGGCAGGTTATAAACTGATAAATTGCTCCCCCTCTCCCCGCAGAGACGTTGTCAGTAATGTTTGGAGATAAACAAAACATGATAACTGTGCAGTGACAAACCTTGTCACATCTTGTCAGTTGATGTTCTTGTGTGTGTGTTGACATTCACAGGTGTGAAAGGTGCAGCTATACTTTGAGTATCAGGGGTGGCGGCACTTGTACTTGTGACGATCCAAACACAGAGATAGAGGTGAGTCGCTGAAATACCTGAAATATCTCCACAGCTGAAACTTTATGTTACCTCACATTCTGATCAACCCAACGTCCTGCCGCCCCTCCAGCAGCAGTTATATTCCTTGTGTGTCAGCTTTTTGCACAGATCTGTCCAGTGAGGTCATACCTACATGCGCTGTGATTTCACCAGGTGCCCACTGACAGAAACTGTAAATCGCAATTTGGCAATATATCAGAGAATCAGGAAATAAAAAAACATCCAGTTTTCACAAAAATTGTGGAAATACAATATAGATTGTCACACTGTAAAAGTTTCTCCTTCATTTTTACCGCTTTGTTTATAAAAGATCCAAACATTTCCTTGAGAACAAAGATTAACGTCATCAGTGCCATCTTTCTACCAGCACTGACAGATTAGAGCCAGACTTGGGCCCAAATATCGGCTAGTAAGAACAAATTGATCACCTGTGAAGTGAAACGTTTGAACAAAGCAGTAAACAAAAACAGACAAGACATAAACAAACTTTTACGTTGATGTCATGATGACCCGGCTACGACAGTGCTGAGATATTCATCTTCAAAGTTAACCTTTTCACGTCAATCGCCCTGGTATTGAGCGGCACCAGTCGCAACCTCTACTGTCATGCCGTATGAGTCTTGAGCGCACTGCACTACAACTCTTCATGTTGCGCTGTGCAAGTATTGAGTTTCAGAGTTTCGTATTTTTTTACATTGTAATATTGATGCGCATTATTTTTTTGAAAGTAACATTACTCTAATATCATCTTTCATCTGGCCAAATATGACATAAAATATCCAAAATCAGTACATCAGGAGGGAATTTTGGGTTTGGGCAAGGCGCGATGTGAAAAGGTTAACCCTGTAAAATGGTTACTAAAATCTGGATTTTTTTTTAGACAAGATAAGATGAATTTTGTTTGTCCTGAAAGGAAATTCTATTCACAGTTGATACGATACACAAATGCATATTTTAAGACAAAAGTATCACAGATGAGATGAGAGCAAGGCAGACTCAAGAAGAAACTCCCGCAGCTTAACGAGTGTATCACAGACAGGAGAAATAAATTTCTGTCATGCTCTGGATAGGTTTTTACATGCAAAAAAACACCCACTTCTGTTACAATATTTTAGTTAATCATAAAATGGATGCACAGATGTTAACCTTTGATATACAGGCGTTCTAATATAAGACATCAATGTAGCTACTGTTTCCCTCAACACTTTTGTTCATTTTCTTGATATATTGATTTATTCTCCACTCTACATGCTCATTTTTATTTCCCACTCAAGCTGTAATACAAAAAGTTATATCACTCAGTATGGTGGATTTGTATGGTCATGGAACAAGTTGATCAGAAAATAGTTTTGATCTGAAGACCGGTTGAATCATCCTGTGCTCTCCGTTAACTCTAGTCCAATTTGCTACCACTAAACAGACCTAATGGATCTTGGACCATATAATCCCATGACCTCGAGTGCGACTTGTGTGTTGCGGCGCCTTACTTGGCTATATACCAAGTGCACGCTCTACGTCGTTTTGCGTGTTGATGTCATAGCATGTGGTGTAGTTTTAATCATAACTAACCAGTGAGATTAATACTTTGATATCATGTGTCTTAGACGTCATTCTAAAGATGGCAGCCCCCATGAACGTAGTGTGATGATTGTTTGAGTTTTCATTATGAAACGGAGTGTATTTCAAACGTCAACCTTTCGTAATTCTGAGAAACGCTAGCGTTTGCCATCTGCAAGGTGATTCTGATGATAATGAAACTGATTTCACTGCATATTATCCAGACAGTGACTTGGAATCAGTGAGTGATAGTGAAAGTGATAGATCTAGATCTAGTTCGAGAGATGAAGAAAGTGGGGATGTCCAAGATCGTAGATCTAAGCTCAAGAGCGGAAGTGCATGGTCGTGTAAGGCTCAGGGGGTCAGGGTTCATAGGATTAAATTCCTTCACCGCCATCATTGGTCGTCGTTCTTGTTAGGTTCTTACTATGTGTTTTCATTGTGAGATTTTGCGACAGAAGGAACAATCTGAGATATCAGGGCTGTTGTAGCTTTCTGTCTTCTAGACAAAGGCTGGGATGATGAGGGAGATTAAGGTGGTCAATGGCCTCTCAGTTGTTCGTTAGGATGTCGGTAAAATTTTCAATGTGCAGTTTTTTTGAAATTTGATGACCCCCTTCTTTTTTCAGTTTTATTGTCGGAAATTTATCCAGTTGGTTTATAGATGTCTGTTTTTCTATACTGTTTTTATGCTACAGCTCAAAATATTTATATGTTCTAAAACTTTAAATAGATTTTTACTTGCCATCCTTTATTTTAGTTATGTATGTTTATAATCTGCAGGTGAAAGGGATCTGTTTTCTGAAGGATAATTTGCCGGCGGCATCAGCAGGCTGGTATCTGATTCCCTTGGAGGTAGGATGTGTTTTACTTCCTCTAGACAAAGCTTAATGATAAAACTCTGAAAGTTTAAGATTTAGAGGGAAGGGGCAAGTGTCAGCTTTCTAGTCAAGGATGAACCCACCCAACAGTGGCAGTTAGTGCCACGTACCTTTAGCCTTGATTGCTCGGACCTGACAGTTAGTGTCACATATCTTTAGCCATGATTGCTCGGACGTGACAGTTAGTGCCATGTATCTTTAGCCATGATTGCTCGGACCTGACAGTTAGTGTCACATATCTTTAGCCATGATTGCTCGGACCTGACAGTTAGTGCCACATATCTTTAGCCGTGATTGCTCAGACCTGACAGTCAGTGCCACATATCTTTAGCCATGATTGCACGAACCTGACAGTCAGTGCCACATGTCTTTAGCCATGATTGCACGGACCTGAGAGTTAGTGCCACATACCTTTAGCCATGATTTGCTCGGACCTGACAGTTAGAGCCACGTATCCTTAGCCATGATTGCTTGGAGCTGACAGTTGGTGCCACATACCTTTAGCCATGATTTGCTCAGACCTGACAGTTAGTGCCACGTATCTTTAGCCATGATTGATCAGATCTGACAGTTAGTCGAACCTGACTGTCAGTTGGACCTGATAGTGGAAACACTGGTGTGAAACGATTTGAACAGTCATGTTTGCCTTTAAAATCCCAGTTTTTCAGAAGACAAGATGACATGGTGAACTTTTCATGGGTTTAGACATAACAAGTTTGTGATTTGCTGTATTAGTTTTGCATTTATAGTTTATAATCTATCACAGGGGACCATGTTGAACAAGCATTGTAGAAGAGAAAACAGATCACTTCACTCTGTGTCGTTCAGAACATGGCTCACAAAAAAATCCAATAAAGTGATAACAATATCAAGAAAATGTCTTCCTTATGCCAGGATTTTGAAAAAATTTTAGTTGATGTAAGTTTGAAGCAAGAAGCACAAAGGCGTTTTTTTTGTTTTGTTTTTTTTACACAGTTTGTTTAACTCTTCTTGTGCATAGCAAAAAGAAGTGACAGGACTGGTCAAAATGATCTCCCATTAGTCTCATTTAACTGTTACTAGGGTGAATGTGACATCGGGTAACACAACACAAGAAGTAAATGTAAAATTCCTCAATTTGTGGTGATTTTTGTCTTTGCTGGAGTGAGATTTTGTTACTTTAGAACTGTGTATGGTATTTTCATTTATAATGCCAGGAGATTTTGAAAGAGACAGACTGAATACATGCAGCTATCAATCCAGCATAAGGTTATTAAGATGGCTGTTGTTTTAACTTGTTTGTCCATTTACAGAACGGCAATGACATCAGGTCATACTATCTGCAGGAGAACGTGGAGGCCGAATATCTCATGTGCCGGGTTTGTGACTTTTTCTTCCTGGGATCTAATTGATTGTCACTGGTGTCAGTGTACTGCAGAATCAACGCATTGTAGATAACTGCTCTTTATCAGGAGTAGGAGCTCAGAACATAATAGAAAAGTCCAGAAGATGGAATAGTTTGGGCTGATATTTTATGAAATATTCTGGTAAAAACTTACTCGCATTTCAGGGATCAGAGCTTTATAAGGAAATGATAGCATGTATAAATATAGATGACAAGATTATAACCTGTAGTATTAGTATGGATCTCGTAACTTAGGAGAACCATTTTGTTTTTCAGTATGTACATTCCGTCTAATCATCAAGTATTACCATCTGTAAATAATAACTTGGCTCAGCATTGTTTTCTATCTGTTTGCTTTCTTTTATGATTTTGATGCAGGACGTCAGTGGGAGGATATTTTGGACCATATTCCGTTATTTTTTTTGCAGAGAACTGCATGAAATTCAGTATTTATGTTAATATCATCTTGAAAATCTCAAATCTGAAGTTCTGAATGCTGGATTGCCATGGCTACAGCAGGTATATGGGATTGTGTTGACATATTTTTAAGCCCTTTGTATGGTCCACAGGGAAATCCACTGCCCAACATCCCGCAGAATCAGAGGAGTATCACTGCCTGCCAGGCTCTAGCCAACATGTGTGTGCTGACCCTCTACAACGGAGGTCAACTCAGGCAGGGTCTGGACAGGGGCACAAACCCGTGCTCGTTGTTCCAGTCACTCAGGTCAGTCCATGTGCCATAGCCGCCACAGATCACAATCCACCTTCGCTTTGTCAGCTCTTTCCTCTCAAGGCTTCCCCGCAGGGACCCGGGATACATAAGTTGGTTCTTTGCTCCCACCTGAAGGCGGTAAAAGCCCGCCATTGGTGGGATATCTCCCATGGAATGCCATTCTTAACTTTCCAGGGGAGACATCTCTTCTCTCTCTCCTTGCTCCTGTCTTCTGTCCCGCTCTCTTTCCTCTCATCTTCTTGACGTGTAAACGTATCTTACCGTGTTTGACACAATGTAGCCGTGATCGTGGTGATGTGTCATTAAACCCCAACACAAACAAACTAATAAATGAACCTCTCAAAGCAACAGCATAGTTGTTGATTGAAAAAAAAACATTTTTACAACTCTCCATAGGGAAAATCTTGACTGTTGCATTTTGGAGCAGGGAAATAAGATGTTTCAGGTTAATGTTAAACCAGTTCATTTCCAAATTCAGAGATGTTTTTATTCAGTGTGCAGATGTTTTGTGTCAGCTGGTCGTATTTACAATGTAAATTGTTTTTATGATCTGGCCAAATGGTTGAGAATCTGGGCGTGGGAGCAAAGGGTTAGGGCATCTCATGTCATGTTGTGAATCTCATATCAAGCTGTGAATCTCATGTCAAGTCGTGAATCTCATGTCAAGATGTGAATCTCATGCCAAGATGTGAATCTCATGCCAAGGTGTGAATCTCATGCCAAGGTGTGAATCTCATGTCAAGGTGTGGATTTCATGTCAAGGTGTGAATCTCATGTCAAGGTGTGAATCTCATGTCAAGGTGTGAATCTCATGTCAAGGTGTGAATCTCATGTCAAGGTGCGAATCTCACGTCAAGTCGTGAATCTCATGTCAAGGCGTGAATCTCATGTCAAGGTGTGAATGTCATGTCAAGGTGTGAATCGCATGTCCAGGTGTGAATCTGCAATGACTGGTTTGTTTGCCAGTGCCTGGCATATCAATCTTTGCTACTCTATGCTGTGTTTTTTTTTTTCCCCGTAACAAATCAACCCAGACAATTTTTCAAGGTAAATCATGCTAATAGATTAGTCATTTCAACACCTGAATGGTCAAATCTTGGTCGGCCACGCAAAACTTTGCACAATCATTAATTTTGTATTTTAACATTACCCTGCAACTATCATTTGCCAGTTCTGCTTTTTTTTGTTTGTTTGTTTTTATTTTTGTTTTGTGTCAGTCTCTGTCATGATTACTTAGTTCATTTCTGTCGAAATCTGATTTTGGCAGGCTCAGAAACAAATTCACTGATTCATGATAGATTTTGTCATTCCTGCTTTTTTGTCAATGATCGTTTTTTGTTGAGTTGGGTTATGACTGCGGAATTTTTTTTTTGCATCAGACAGAAAGAGCAGAGGTTTTATCTGTAATGATCTTGTAACTGTTATAAGAATATTTAAATGTTTGTGGATATTTCTTCACATGTGTATCCTAGACTGACACGATCACCATTTGTTGCTATGGGCAAGTAAAGTATCTTTATTTATTCTTTGTGTTTGCTAGCGATGATTTCCTGGCGCTGAAACCATTCATTTTTGTGGATGGTGTTGCGGACAATGAGATTGAGTCCGAGGAAATAACCACCGAGTGGACCATGGACCCAGCTGTCCAGTTTCCCTTCAGTGTCGGCCAGTATTCTTTAGACGGCGTGTTTGAGGGATATTTTCCCATATCGGGCGGGTTCCTTCAGTTGTGTGAGGCTTCAGAGAATACACTGAATGCAGCCTTCACCTTTGGCACCTACTACAGCCACTCGGTAAGCGCTGTTCGATCAGACCCATATTTGTCTGTAGAAAAAACTTTGCTCTTTAATCTGGACAGTACATAATATCAGAAATCCCAATAAATGCTCAACAAAACAACAACAGCAACACCAATAATGGACTCAAGCTGCCATTTTTGTTCACATTTGTTTGTTATTCAATTTTGACATCTAGAAGTTTATTACTTTGATAAAGTAAAGTTTTTATGTTGTTGAAAGGATAAAGTTGCTCAAATGAGGTGAAACCAAGAGAATTTGAGCTCTATGATCAGACCTTACCATGACACACTGACTGGTCCAGGCGCCATAGCTCTGAAGTAAAATATAATTCGCTACTAGGAAGAAACAAATCAATGTTTTCATACAGTGGGCATTGAACATGAAATTTTATTTAGTCCATCTTGAAATAGGTAGGTTTAGTGATAAGATACTTTTGTTCTCATAACTTGACAGATTCTCATATCAGTTTTTTTGTCCATTGTCTTCCCCCAGTGCTCCATCTCGGCCCTGTCGTTGTGGGATCAGGTCAGATATCCACTCAAATTTTATGAAATCTGTATCCTTTTACACAATGTCACCTGCCAGGTTGGTGTTTGGATCCAAAGTATCTGCCGTCTGTGATTTGTGAATTCTGCAGGAGACAGTCTTTCAGTTGGTTTTAGAATCTTCATTGTTTTTTTGTTTTTTTTTATCATGAGAGTATTGGTGATTCATTTCCAGCATCCACATAAGCTGTAACTTCATATGATGCTCCAACTGCAATTTAGTGGTTAAAGGAAGTCAGAACATTAAGCTTTTTCTTTGGTTTCATCATGTAAAATGCACAACTTGAAGGGAAAGACTGGAAACCATCTAAGGCTATGGCGAGCAGATTAATCTCTTAACACTTGTTGCTAGATCTGGACTACACTGATGCTCAAGGAAACCAGAACATCTACAGGATACCATTGAAAATTCTAAATCTGCGCGACTTCAGGGGTACACTGGTCAACAGAGGTAAAATTCCCAGTCTATCTTGACTCTTGGGAGTCATTTTTGTGTGTGTTTACTTTTTCCATTCTGTTATTTATCAAACTTCCTCGTCTTTTCTCATTCTGCACAATTGACAAACTTTACCACTGAAATTTGTGTGGAGCTTTGGACGCTGAAATGTTTCAAGTGTCCGTCAAATGCCTATTACTAAAGGTCAGTATCTGCCTTGCCTGATATCATATAAATTTTTGAATTATTGACAAGTACTGACGTTACTTTTATGACAGAGGTTATTCAAGCTATTGTTTTCATGTGACAAATGTCCACTGCGGTGTGCAGGCAGATTTCTCCAGAGGTCTATTCGCTGATACTGAAGAAAAGAGTAACACTGGTCGATGAAAGCCTAGGAATTTTCTTTCTTCATGTGCAACACCTGCATATTTTAAAACTATCAAACATATTGATAACTTTTCATAGCTGAAATGTTGTAGTTCACACACTGGGACTCGAGCAACTGCATTTCTCTGACAATTCACTTTGTTACTCCGTCTGTCCCAGAGAGCATGCGAGACTGGGTCCTGACGCGCAGATTTTTCTTGGTGGACAACTTTGCGACAAGGACATCAGCCAGCCAAGGTGAGTATTTTTTTTGTTTTTATTTTTATCTGTGGATAGAAATTCACCAGATTTCTGTGGGAGTTTTTTCAGAGCACTGAGACGATTCATTTGTACATAGTCTAATTATAGCAATTCCTGTTAGTGCAAACTGGCTGGTTTATATGCAGTTGTATAATGATTTCAACGTGAGATGAGAGAGACACGAGAAATGGTCTCCACACTGTCGTGTCTGCCTGTCATGATATATTAGACTTTGATGTGAGGAGTCACTGATTGTCCAGTGAAAATGTCCGTGCTATTGGACACTTGCTTGATATGGTTTGGGTTTCTAATATTGAACATTTTAAAATTTGAAAATGTTTCTTCTTTTATCCTTTTTTTTTTTTCCAATGTTGACCTGACACTGGGAGGGGGCTCAAAGTGCTAAATATTTTTTTCTGGCAAGATGTCAGCATCATATTAGTATTAAATCATATCTGTAATATAATGTAATATTAAATCATATCTGTTTCATTTTAGCACTGATAAGCATGTCTTGAGATTTGGTTGGAAATAAGTTTACCATTGTATCTTCAGTAGGATGTTGATAAGGCCGTAGTTCTGTAGTACCTGTCTTATAGGGCAACTCTGGTCATGGACACTGTGCTTGGGAAATTTCAGTACAATTTGCAAAGAACATTTGCATCTACAGACAGAAGGTCAGCTGGGCTATTGCGCACGCGTATGACATCAAACCATGCGAACTATAGGGTTAGGGTTAGGATTAGGGTATATAAATATAATAACTTATTTAGATCGATCAAAATCTAGATGTTTGATAAAAAACAAAAAAATGTCCTGTTTGACCCAGTTTCCCATGTAAACACGGCTGATTGCCGTTTCTGTGCATGCACATTAGGCCAACTGACCTTCTGTCTGCAGACGCATGTAGAAAGAACCCATGGCATTCATGGGAGATTTTTTAAATATAGATCAAACCCATACTGCCCTGCGACTCAAACAGTATAGTAAGCGTGAGCACCTTGATGTTGGTATTTTAGATGATTAAATTGAACATTACTCAAAGAAAATGTGTTTTTGTTATGAATTTTTTGAGAACAGAAGCAGAAGAACAATAGCATAGTGTGCATATGTTATTCTATCAAATGTACGCGTTGGATCAAACACCCTTGCGAATTAACAATTCAGTTAATATCGCCTTTTTGGTATAGCGTCGAACACAATAAACTTTTTTTTGGGTTTATGTAGATACAAATAGATTTTTATGCAACAATGTTGTGTACCAAATTTCAAATGGATACATTCAGCAGTTTGAGTCCATAAGTCTTTTATGGGTTTTGTTGCAGATTTCTAGTGTAGATTTTGTAAAAAAAACAAAACAAAAACACACACAAAAACTGAGAGATTGAACTGGAGTGATTTCTGCCACGAGACTGACATAAATCTGGATATGGCATGAAATCAAATAATTCAACATTTTTTTTCCTTTGTGCAAGAATGTGTTATCAGTCTGTTTGGGTGGAAGCCGTGCTTTCAGACTGATTTTCTGATTCATTTTGCGATCTTTTGGAACAGATGCTCCTTATGTGCGCTACGCTAAGAACATCCACTTGTACATCGAACTGCAGCCCGACTCAGCTGATGGGAAAATTTTCATCCCCTACTTTGAGATTGAATATGATGACATCTCGCGGGAATTAGCAGAGGCTGGTAATCAAGTTGCGGTCAGTGCAATGACTAATGAAAAACCTAAAGCCTTGTCTTTCACTTTATGGATGTGAATTTTAGTTATACATATATGTTGTTTGATTGAAGAAATGGCATCTTTGAAAAGATGATGCATTTGCCCCAGGATTTATGTAGAGTATTTGATTCCATCGTGCCAGGTTTTGTCTTTTAAGCTGGGCTCTTTAAATCTCTCATCTAGTCAAAGTTTAGGAAATGAGCCTTTGCCCACAACTTATGATATTCAGTCTAACCACTCCAGTGGTATTGTACAACACTCAGAGCTCAGCTTGAAGCTCTGGTCATTGATTACATCTCTAAACATTTGTTAATGCTGGTAACAACTTATGTCAGCAACGTATTTTTTTTCCTAGGAAAATAGAGAGGAATCTAAAAAAAAAAAAATACAACATGTAATTAATTATGAACAGACATCTGTGTATACGCATCTCTCAAGTTACGATACTGTCAACATAAAATATCACACCACTGATATAACAAATTCTGAAAGAAATAATGAGGAGAACAATATTTTTCACGTGACATAGAATGAGTTATTTTGATCCATGTGAAAAAAAATTATCATGAGGAAAAAAATAATATTTTCATCATACGATGATTTTTCAGAATTTCCTGTCTATCATGTTTGGAGTAACTAGAACAAAAATGATTTCTTTCCCTTCTTGACAATGCTTGTATTGTTCTTTATCTATACATAGGAATAGGAAGTAGTTTAGCTGATCGTCAAATCTGTTCATTAAACTAATGAAGAGCTCCATCCTGCCAGTCAAGAGATTTCCCAGCTCGTGCAAGATGCTGTTGTTGTCTCCCCCTATCCAGATCTCTTTCCAAGTGTCCTACGAAAAAAGTCAGAGCGACTACACCCGCAACTTCCAAATTGCCACCGGCACCATCAGCAGCTTGGGTGTGCTGTATGCAGGGTTCAGGACATACGTGTGGAGTCGCCGTGCGGGTCGTCTCACCATTGACTTTCCTACACTGGCTAACTTCATCTTCTACCTGTGCTCCTCCCTGGCTAACTGCTTCTTCGTCGTCACCTTTGGCATCGCCTTCTACTTCTTTATCTTCTTCAAGGTAAGAGCACAACTTATTTATCTCTTTTGTTTTTTTAAATTGTGAATGACATGTGTCTTGCGCCCAGGGCAAATGAGTCGGAGGTCGTGCCGGGTGATTTCGAGTTACAGCCGTTTTTGACTGTTTTTTACTATTTTCCGACTATGATACCAAAATTTTTCATTTTTCAGATTAAAAAAGGTTATATTGTCGTTTTGTGAAAACAAACAAATTTTTAGTATCTTAGTCGGAAAGTAGTTAAAAACGACCAAATACGGCCATAGATCTTCATCGCCTGGCGAGACTTCCGATTCATTTGCCCTGGTCGCAAGACATATGACATGTCACAGCTGTTCTCAGTGATGCACATGCAATTGAAGGGCTCAGTGGAAAAACTCGTGATCTCACACTTTGACATCTTTGAGAAGTTGAAGTTTGCCGGCTTTGTGCGATTTTCTGTTGATGACTATGTCAGTAAAACCTGTTGTGAGCTCTAGTTTATCCATTTTTCATCCTACATGAGAAAAAAAGTATGATGATTTCACCAAAATATTTTGAAATGTAATAATATTAATGTCTGATGTTCTAAAATTTCTGAAATGGACATCAAGAGTTTTTCCATTGAACTTTTCAATTTTTTTAAACCATCTCCTGTTTATGCATACATAAGTCAAACATGATGTTGTCATTAATTTTTGTTGTATACTAACCTGTGTCACATGATACTTTGACGATCTGCCTTTTTCTCAAACTTGTGAAATGATTATAATTGTCAGGCAGATGTTTGCTTATAAATCTGTTTGTTTGTTTGTCTACAGCGTCAGAATGTGATGTACATCACCCTGCTGGAGGGCCAGGCCTACAAGGAATGGCAAGCTCTCTTTGCCTCGGCATTCGCACTGAAAGCCCTGGCCTTGCTGCACATGATTATCATGCAGTGCTCGGCCGACATCTTCCTCATTGACTGGGAGCGGCCAAAAGGGCAGTCAGAACAAGGAGATGGCAAGAAAGTTGGCAGCTCAGTGTCAATCTGGCGCACTTACTTTGTAGCCAATGAGTGGAATGAGATTCAGGTGTGGGCAGGTTTTAATTTCTAGCTGGTTATTTTTTATCTGTTTTGGGGAAAATTTATAAGAAACAGTCCCACTGCATGAATACCACTTGATTTTGCATCTCTTTGAAGATTGTATTCTTCCATATTTTGCTAGTCCTCCAGAAATCCAATCAGGCATTTCAAAACTCAGTACTAAAATTATATTTAGAAAACCCAACCAGTTTTCACACAGAGTATCTACAAGTGATCAGTGTGTTCTTTTGTCATTATTTCCTGCTAAGGCAAAGTATATTGGTTATTATAGAGCCCCCAAACGTACGGATTGTGAGCAAATCTTATGAGGTATTGACGGAGCAGTTGAGAAAAAAAACTTTATTGTGCATCGTATCCTCTGACAGACGAAACGAAAGATCAACCGAGTGTTCCAGATCTTTGCTGTCATTTTTTTCCTGGTGGTGGTTGGGTTCGAGGATACCACCACTAAAGACCCAAACGGCACCGTCAACAAAGGCGGCGATGTCTACATGAGCGAGAAGAGTGAAATGTTCCGTATTGCTCTGGCTGTCTCTGTGTATCTGCTAGTGGGTAAGTGTGTGCTGATGGTCCGCAGGTCTTTTCAGTCTCTCTGTAGCTATACCTTAGAGGTTGAGAATGTCAAACTTCCTCATCTGTCATCTGTCGGCATCACCACATGTGGTGTTGGCCACTGCAGTTGATGTCACCGATAGGATAATTCTCCTCTATTTGTTCCCGTCTTCACTAGCTCTGCTGACGTCATGGATTCCCATTTCACAGGATTCAGTGATGTTACCAGTGAGACAAACATACTCAGCCTCTTTTCTTTTTTCCCTCAGTCTAGTCTGTTTAAGGTGAAAAAAACAACCAAAAAGACCTTTTAACTGCCGTCCCTTTCTTTGCCGACCACAGACTTTAATTTTTTACCATAAAGCAACTTGAGTGTTAACCTGTCACTGTGCGAGCGTGGTAAGAAAGATAGAGAATGAGACATTTCCGTTTCCCATGAAAGCAAATTGACATCGCTGAGAAACTGAAATTTTCAAATTTCAGAACATTTCACGACTATTGATGTTAGTGATCATTCATATATTGAGTGCCTTTTCCATAACAAATCATGCAATCGTCTACAGAACTTCCCAGTTAACAGATTGAAAGCTTGACGAGTAGTTGATGCACTTTCATGGAGAGACAGGAAGTTTCTGTACAGAATTTTTTTATATTAATAAGAAAGTTGATAATTTTCAATAGCCATGTAAATTAAGTAAAGAAACATCTTAAAATGTCTGTCTTTTTTAATTGATTTCACTCAGTTGGTCCCTTTTTTAAAAATTTTGTTTGGTTTTGTTTTTAAATTAGGCCGTGTGAGAAATGGTTTTATCTGAGCCATCCTACATGTTGTTTCTGACCTGGTATGTATGTTGTCATTATCTTTGACAGTAATGTAAGAAATTTTGTTTTTTCTGTTGAAAACGTTTGTATATGTCAGAAATTCTGTGAGGAACTTTAAATTGTTTGTTTTTCAGCAATTGTACAGATCATCTTCTTTGTCTTCGTCTACGAGCGTTTCATCACAGATGACATCCGAGAATTTGTGGATTTGTGCTCTATGAGTAACGTCAGCGTGTTTGTGATGGCCCACGGGGAGTTTGGATATTACATCCACGGTCGGTCTGTCCATGGACGCTCGGATGTCAGCATGCGGGAAATGTTTGACATGATCAAACGAGAGGAGGTCAGTAGGTGATAAAGTCAAAGTCCGCTGAGGGAAGTGGATTATTCAAATTAATGGCAGGAGATTTTAAGAGATAAAAAGGAAGATATTCAGTGTTTTTCAGATGCTTACTGAAACACAGCCTTTGTCTACTATAGTGCTATTTTTCATAATTATGCTTTTTTTAGAGTTACAAAGAACTTAACTTGACAAGCTCAATGAAATTAAAAAAGTGGAAATTTTGCTCAGACCTTTGAAAAATTGAATTATTTCCTAGATACAATATTGCCTTGCATTTGTTTGTTTGTTTGTATGTTTTGTTTTGCTATTTTTCTTTCACTTCACTGTGTGACAGTTGATTTTTTCACTCAACTGAGATATCCGGAAAGAAGTAGCCATATGCAATACTTTAGAATTGATCAAGAATGTTACAGAAATCTAATATATTTTTTGCACTGGTATGTTTACCAAACTGTAGCAGTTTTTCTGAAGTTTATCCTGTTCTGGTGTTATTCATAACAAGTTTGTGTTTCAGTATGTGAGTATTTGTTTTCTGATGTTATGTCTCATAAGTTGTGTCTTTTTTTAACAACACTTAAAGTTTATCTTCATATTTCTCATTTATCTTATTGGACAGGATGACCTTGTGGGTCAGCGAGGGCTTGTACCTAACACGGAACCACAGACCTTCATGATGGCCATTCCCAAGCGTCTGCGACAGAAGTACGAGACAGTTTACATGCCTGTACAGCTCGAGGTAAAACACAGAAATAACACGGACGAGCTACCCAAGTAGAAGAGGCTATTGCAGTGTCATAAAGACAAAATCTCAATTTTTTTCTTCTGCCGAGGAAATTAGAGATCTCAAGAATTCATTGCTATCAGAAATTGGATATGACTAGCCGTACAACTCATTAGTTGCCAGGAGGGCTTACAGTTTTGTTTTTATCAGAATTCTAGTCACACTTGGTGTGATTTCGGCCCTTGGATGCAATGAGAAGAACAAAAATGGACCAGACGTGACGTCACTGTGGATGCAATACGTCCATCCTCCTGTCTGTTACGTGATGGGAGTACAAACTGAATGACTTCCCTGCCAGCCATGAAAGAAAGCTTTTATTTCAATTTAAAAAAGAAAAAAAGCCCCAGCTGGTTGAATGAGGTCAAACGTCACGTCAGTGTGTGTGAGTGGTTCATACACATCCATGAAACTTGGGACGACAGTCGGGCTGATAACGTGATCGGTGCAAACTGCGGAGTTTCCAGTCGTGTTGGAATGGGTTTTTTTGCATACTTTATCCTCATGTTTTCAGTCAGAATTGAAGCTGTTGGGCCCTGCGTTTAGTTTTTAAATTGATTTGTGAAAGATCTGTGAAATGTTCTAATTGGTCTCTAACGTTTATACCGATGGAGCGAGACATATCTATGCAGCCATTGAGCTGTCTATCCATCTGTGAGCCTGTCTGGTTGTCTGGTCACGAGATTTGACTCCAGAATGGAAGACCAACGTCTGCTAACCAGTCATGTTTTTGGTATTGAGAAAAAATTGGATATTACACAGACTAGACCAGAAGATGACATTGGCCAGAGACAGGCTTTTGTTTTGTTCACTCTGTAACTCACGGCTGTTTACCACCGTTTCTTTAGTTTCCTGCTGACCCACTGAGTCGAGCGGGGTTAAAAGGTCAGTCACGCCCCGGTGCCCGCACAAGCGATGACAAACTTGTGTGGTGAAAGTTTGTGCTTTTTGAAAAGGATTATAGAGTGAATAGAACTGCTCTGCATCAAAAATAAGCTAACCAGCGAAAAAGAAAATCGCTGACTTGTAACTGATATGTTTTATTTGCGTATATAATGTCGTGTAGAGCAGTATTACATCGTCAAAGCTGGCAAAAATGGACATTATTGTATCCTTACATGGAGTTTTAAATGGATAATATTCATCAGTGGAGTCTACAGAATTCTCTATAAATCTGATGTTTATAAAGTAAAAACATTACTCTTTCATTCCTCTCAATGTGGGAATGGTGTCAGCATTACCGCCGCCAGAGTGTGGGTTTCAAATATCCAACTGCTAAATTCCACACATTTACGCTGGAAAACCCGCAGCGGGCAGGGCTGGGCAGGGCTGCATCGCTTGAGTGCCCGTAGATGAATTAGTGTGTAAACTCAGCAGTATGAGAACAAAATCGAACATAACTCAGCTTCTAAAACTGGGCCCATAAAGCAAGTTTTACACAGTGGAAGGATGAGAATGGCATTTTGTTTAAAACCAATTTTAGGAATATTGATGGACAAACAAAAGGGATTTTGATAAAAAATGATATTGATTTACCTTGAGTTTAGAGACAATACTATGTAGTTTTAAATCATATCGTGCGAAATAACCCAGAAGAACACAAGAACAAAACCTATAAGGCTGAATACACGGAAAATATGAGAATCTCAAGATGGCCACAAAACAGTTTTAGTTGCAAGTAGATACATCAGAGTAATGGGATCTCACAGTGGGGAAGAACTAGTAGTGCGGGGAATTCATACAGGCGCACTTTGGAGGGGAATCCCCCCGAGCTGTCAGTGTGGGCGCTGATTTATGACTCGGACGGCGGGCAACTAAAAGAACGCTCTGAGGCTGGTTTGAACAGCCATGAACTCGTCTAATCCCAGGCTGACCAATCCAAATGTAGAGCAATTTCAGTAAACTGAGCTGTTTGAGAGTAGAAAAAAACCCACAGAATTATGGTCCACAAAATGTAACAGAGTATCCAGTTACTTTAGCCTTATTTTGATCACCTTTTGTACATGTCCAGCCCTTGATTAACCTGGGACTGAGAGTGACACTCAGAATGTTTGTGATATAGCTTTAGCTTACAGCTGTTGTGAGAATTGAAACTCAGGATGATGAAGAATTTCTTTTGTGGAAAGTATTGGGGTCTCATTAATGTTCATGTTATTTTCCTGACAAAACCACAGTCAAAAGTGTGTCATGGTTCATCTTTGTTTTCCCACCCACAGTTATTTAATGCCCACGTAAGGAAAGTTCCTCACTTGATATCGCTGACCAAAGCTCTGATGCTGTTATCTGTTCTCGTGTGTTTGTTACTAACCCTCTTTTGAAGGTGCTCTTTAATTATATAAGTTACTCTTGTGCAAGGTACCTTCATACCTTTAGCTCTCTGTCTCCACTATCATAGACATGGAAAATAGAGTTTTACACCCAAAGGAGAGTGAGACTGCCATAGTGAGACTCTGATAGCATAATGGAGCCTTCTAAAATTAGTTTAAATATCAAAGAAAAGAATGACAAACCTCCTAGGATAAATGAAAAAGTATGAAGAGTGACAGTGCAGTTTCACATGTATAATCTGGTTAAGCCTTATCATGAATTTTTCATATTTCCCATAGCCTGTGGCATAGTTTTAAGATTATCATTTATTGTCGTTTTGACCTTCCTGACACATCAATTTGCCACTAAATATGATTTGGTTTGAGTGGCTAATTTTAAGGAGAGATTGAAACTGGAAAAGTTAATAATCAAACATATTTTCTACCCACCACATCACTGACGACACTGATAACTTTCACTGCATCATTACTTGTTCAGAGACTGAAATTGTCCCAAACCAAAGATGACTTTGGAAGAGATTGTCTCAGTTTCCGGGTATATGGACGTAAATTGAATTCTCTAAAATTTGAGTCTGTGGAATGGTAACAATTCCATAGTTCTTGCTAACAAGTTTGACATCAAATTGCTGTGTAATCTGGCAAGAAGAGTAAAGTTCTTGTAGCTCTGTGTGACATAATTGAAAGTGGACATTGGTAACATGCAGTTTGAAAACAGTTGGGACAGAACTGCATGACATTTGTACCTATGAGAGGTTTGTGCTGTTTGCAGTTGACAGTTTTTCTGTTTCCTCAAGTGATAAAAGCGTATGAACAAACTAACATTTGTTTCACTCACAGCTCAGTCTGGGTTATGTATGTTGGGTTGTAATCAAAGAGGTTGGAACAGGACCAGAGTCAGACATGTGATTCCCAGGCTGGTGTCATTCACTACTGTTATACGAGGATATGGAACAGGTCCACGTTCATATATCTTACATACTTTGCATAATTTTTTAAGCAAGTGGTGCAATTTCATTAGCAATATTAGATAGTGGTTTCTGTCACACTTAAGATATGTCAGCCTACATGTTCTGACTCCAGCCAGATAAAACCTCTTTGGTTGTACTGCCGTCATATTTAAGAATACAGTATATGCCTAAACAAAAACCTGCCTGTACTGTATTTTTGGCCGAGTAGTCCCTCTGTTCATTATGACATCACTAGAAAAAACTTATGAAATTTTGTTTCCAAAGGAAACGACAGCACAATCTTCGGTGATGTCACTCTTAGAGATAAATATTAAAAAGCTATACATACCAAACGAATGAAAAAGACTGGTAAATGAAAAATCTTGCATATCTGTTTGACCATTGTAATTCAGAAGGTGTAAAATTCTAACTCTAAAAATACACTATCTTAATTATTTAAAAAAGAAACATTGAAAACACTTTCCAACACAATGAGCAAGTCATTTAATTAACATTTTCTTTCCTGTATAGCAATATCCTATTTACATTTTTATATGTTTACTTTGTTTGCCAAGTGAGCTTGAAAATTTGGCAAAGTGTTATCACCAACAGTAACGAGTTCTATATATTGTTATTTGCTTTTTAAAAATGTATTTGATTAGTTGCCAGTTAGACAGTTCGTGTTATATTTTAAGACATTTTATATACTAAGAACCTTGTTGAATGTGACTCAACTGTGGATGACAATTTATCTGTCAAGTTCTGTGTGTGGATCCCCAGCTCTTGGTAGCCATTTCTCTTTGAGCTGTTTCTTATCTTCATCCATTGATTTCACCTTTCTCTCTGTGTACCCTCTGTAGACAAATTGATTCTCTCTCATCTTTCCAGTTGGAAAATTCTTTTAAGAGACCAGTCTCATTCAGAGTAAATCTTGCTTGCATTTCTGATTTAAGAGGTGTCTTTAATGGGGATTGTTTTTGACCTGCGTGATCGTTTCCCCTTCCCAGACATCAGAGGTGTTGAACAGGCAATATAGAGAACAAAAAGTCACCTTTTTTCATGTCATTTGAAAGACTGGATCACATGCATAAAAAATAGATAAAATCATTACAATAAGAAGAAAGGACGTTCCTTACACCGCAGCATGAATTTTAAAATATTTTTCATGCTGTGCATTTCAAAGAGCACAAATTTTAAGTGATTTTTTTTCCTGTCTTACACTCCTCAACTCTGGCAAACGGAAGTAACAGGGCAAGTGAAAAATAATCTCCCCTGGATATATTTCCTCCCGATTTCTGTGACAATAATTTTTGTAGACATTAAATCTCATATTGAAGCTGCTGTGTTTGTTTCACACTGGGACTGTTGAGAACCGAACGGAAGCCATCAAAAACTCTCCAGTCTCCATGTCATATTTTCTCTCTCATTCAAATCTGGGATAGATAATTTAAATATCCTCCATTAGACAAATCGCCTTGATCAGAAATACTTTTATCTTTACATTTCGTTTTCATTTCTCTTTTAGAATCCTTCATTCTTTTTTCTTTTAATTATATACAGATGTGTATGTCTTGACCGAGATAACCTTTCTTTCACAACAAGAAACCTGAATGACCACTTTGAATACAGTGTTGTGTTTATGTAGCTTATACTGGATAACATTCTCTTTGACTAACAGAAACTTGATAGACCATTTGAATAATTTTGATAGACATGTTAAATTGATCGCGTTACTTTGATAATTGAAGTTGCTGTTTCAGACAGACTTTATATCAGGTTTTGTTACAGTCTCTTTATCAGTACAAAGTACAGATCCAATCCAATATTTCATTTCAACACATTTGCCATTATATCTACAATGTTTAAAAAAAGTTTAGTACAAATTAAAAACTTGAACTGGACAATTAACTCTAATTTCTTCTCTAATATTTTATTTGTTCATTGATCTTTCATTATTAGAGGCTCAAGCATTGATAATGTTTTACACACATACTAAGGGATTTGCTTACAAAATTGGCACTGATTAAAACTTAGCGGTATCAGGTCATGCAAGGCAGGCATGAATCAAAAGGACTACAATCTGTGTTTCAAAATTTGGTATTTAGAACCATTGTAAACTTGATCAATTATCTGTTGTTGTTTCTCTTTTTTCTTCTTTTTTTTTGTTTTGTTTTGTGTTTGTTTTTATCTTTTCCTTTGCTAGTGAGCAGTTAAGAAAAAAAATGTTCAGCTTGTCATTTCAATGTGTGAAGTAATTAGAAACCGTGCTCTACCATCTCGCAGTGAACTTGCAATGACACAATTTTTTAATGAAGAAAATTTTTTTTTTTCCAAATGTCCCCAAATTCTGAATGAAACTTTTGGTTCCAGAATGCCACAGCTGCCAGCCGAGCGGAGCAAGGGATGAGCAGAGACAAGAGCTTGGAGGCGTACAACACTTTGAACAAATTCCTTTGTGCCTTTATTGACCATGTGAGTTTGTCACTGCGGCCAGGCCTAGATATGCTAGACATTTTGTCATCTCGTTGTTATTGTTTCAGAAAATGACAATCCAAACAGGCAGGAAAACAATAGTCTTTGGTTGGGGAGCTGAGTGCTCAATTCTAAACAGCAACTCGGAGTCAAAAAGTTTTATAAGATTTCCATCCTTCTCTTATCGGCTCATCGCCCGTTGTTTCTTGTCCCATTTGTTTGCCAGTTCTCTTTTGCGGGTGCCCAGTTTGCACCAGGACGTGCCGTCAACGACTTTACTTTGCACTGATCCTCTGACCTGGAAGTAGTTATCATCATCATTATCATCATCATCATCATTATAATCCTTGTCATCACTTCACAACTAGATATTTCTGCCCTTAGTCAGATAAACGAAAGTGTGGGATTGTGATTGTAGTTAGAGCTTCAGCCTAGGCATGCAGAGGTTCTGGGTTTGAATCCTGTAGGGCTCAGGACATTTGTAGCTGACTTCCTGCCTTGAGTAGCCCAGGGGTAACTGCAACGGTCTGAGAAAAGAAATTTGACATCTAGTTTTGATTGGAGAGAAAAACAGAAGGTTGAGCAATGTGTGCAGATGTACAGGATGTCTGTAAAGTTACTGTACAGTTACTTGTGGGGCTCCATCCTGTTAAAAATGTAAGTTATGAAAATCTGGTCATTATTTCGATGCAAACACAATGACAGTCTTCAATTTGTCCAGGTAAATTTCCCTAGAGACAGTTCCTTCCAAGAATTCTATTTCACAGAGTTGTTTTTAGTATGCCTATTTCACAGAGTTGTTTTTAGTATGTCTATTTCACAGAGTTGTTTTTAGTATGCCTATTTCACAGAGTTGTTTTCAGCCTAATTTCATAGTAACTTTACGGACACCCTGTATATAATATACAGTAGCAGCAGGTGAAACGACTGGAAATAAAACACAATATAATTTATACGGTACAGTCCAGTGCAAGGACTATTTCTTTGAAAATTCTCTTTGCTGTGGTTCTCCAGGTCCCTTAGTTTTAATTTTTGTTACAAGTGTTTGTTTCGTATTTTGTATTTCTGTAGTACAGTTTAACTCTGTATAATGATTGGTATGTATAATATTTCTTTCACTCTTTGTTTGGTGTCTGTACCATTTGTTCAATGATTGTTTCGTAGATATTTACAATAATTTCTTTAGTTAACTGAATTGACTCTTGTTGATCACTCCTGACTCCCTCTGTCAGGGTAATCAGGGTCAGTTAAATGCATCTGTTATAACATTATAACACACGTAATCATTTGCATGAATTACTTTTATTTAGCATATATGGGTATAAGAGAAAAAAAGAGAAAAAA
>JBCEWB010072857.1:0-13164 GCA_039654565.1 Peronia peronii | reverse complement strand
ATAGATAGATAGATAGATAGATAGATAGATAGATAGATAGATAGATAGATAGATAGATAGATAGATAGATAGGTAGTGGAGAGGCGGACAATCTGACAAACAGACTACAGGTCATCAGAACACGAGCGCGCAAATTGACAAGTAGAGATATATGGATTAATCTATTTGGAACGTGACATTTTAATTTAAATGCGTCAAAAAAAATATGGATGTAGCATGATACGGGTTAGTACAAGGCTGTCAAGAAAAAAGTCCTGTTCTAGGCGCCTGGGCCCTGTCTATCTCATTCAACAAATGCAATATAATTTAAATGTAATAATATGTATACATAACATATATAATTCCTATGCAATTTACGTTGTCCACAGACAGAATAGGACTCCTCTGAAGTTATTAAAAATTAACAGTCATGAAATATGATGACGTTACCTCTCCACACCGAGTTGTCATCTGTTGCGTGGCATTTTTGTTCAACGCCTCTGAAAAAGTGAGGAATCATGCAACAATTATTACACTCTTAAAAACATTAATAATCGTGCTCATATTCACTACATTATTGTAATACATGCAACATTTCTTATCATGCTTTTATTTAGTACATTATCTAATATGCTCACATTTACAACATTATTCGTTATGCTCAGTTTATTTGCTATATTTGTCTATTATGCTCATACAACATTACGTATTATGCTCATATTTTACCACTTTTTTTTTTCATGTTTATACCTACAACATGAAATTATTAAATGCCCATACCTCTAAATGTCAGATCGTCTGGCGATATTAGTCAGTGCAATGTGTGAGCGTGCAATGGAGAAATATGTAGACGTATATTCAAAGATTGTGTTTGTGTATGTATGTGTGTGTGTGTGTGTGTGTGTGTGTGTGTGCGTGTGAATAGTATCACTGAGATTTAGTCATCAAAATGACTTACATGCCGATAAGACCCGCTGGCGAATTGATGACAAACTACCACCACCACCACCATCACCACCACCACCAACAACAACAGCAATAACAACAACAAAACAACAACAATAACTATAAAATAACAACAATAGCAAACATAAATTACCCGTGGAGTTTGTTTGATATTATTTCTTTTGTTGTAATCTCCCCCTCCCTCCGGGTTTCTCTCTCCCCTTACAAACTACACTTCCACTGTCTTTATTCCCAGCTATGTTTTATCTTGCTATAAACAGAAATGGAGCATTCCATACCTCTGTGATATTAACAGTAAAAAATTATTTTAAAAATAATAAAGAGATAAACAGATATACGCATCCACTCTATAGTATTAACTGAAATCTAAAAAATCACAGCCCCATTACTTCTTTTTGCCTACAGAAAAAGTGTTCAACAAGCTGCTAGTGAAAAGAAAATAAATCATCTTTGTGCTATTTGCTTGAAACATAGATTTTAAAAAAATTATTCAAGCCTTCGTTGAGCTACTGAGGCGGTATTTTTAAAAAAAAACGTTCCTATTGGCCTGCTGTGATTTGAACTCGTGACGTTTATATTGAGATTTATAGGCGGCACCAAACCTCCTCGGTCACAACTCTTTCATCCAATTTTTCCTCAGACTTCACTGCTCTCCGGTATTGCTTTGTTGATAGCAGCACCAACAGGACATGCAGAAGGCTTGGCTATAAGTGGACTGGTGTCGAGGGATGTTTAATTAAGACTCCAACAGTTTAAATTAATTTCACTCAAACAATGTAATCCTACTTAATATTTATCAGAATAAAAGTTGTAATTTTATTTCTTTCCCGAATTTCTTTTCTTCTTCTTATTTATTTGATTTGATTTGATTTTTACTGCACTTTCAAGCAGAAAAATTAATTAAGTGATAAATAATCAATGTTAACTCTAGGGTAGTACAGGAATACTTACTTAGAGCCTTTAATACCGTCACAAACATACAGTGTTCCCGCTGCTACTAGAAAAGATCTTCTAGTAAAATCTGACACTGAAAGAAAAAGAAATTACAGAAAGCACGGTTTGGTATTTGATCTGACTTGATCGGAGTTGATTTTTTTAAAAAATTATTTAATTTATCTATTTTATTTTATTTCGTTTCAGAAAATCGTGATAGGTTTAGAAATGGAAATGGATTGTATTTTTGGTATACCGAGAAGCATAAGATATTGTCTACAGAATTTGAACATTATAGCTGGGAGTGATATTAAAGTATCCTTATATGCATAAATTTATGCTAAGTAAGTGAAAGGTCTTTGCATTTTACAAGTCAGTCTATCAGGATTTGTTGGGAAACCGTATGTACTTTTTAAAATTTTGATAGAGGTTTTAAGGATACCACTGGTCATATTGAGACTATGTAAATTCAGTTGGCTGAACTGTTAATGCCGCTGTGGGTGGAAGTCGTGGATGACAATAATCATTGCGTCCACACCCACCAAGGTAATGAATGAAGGTCAAAGAATGAAGAAAGGAGGAGTGAAAGGAAACAGATATAGAGGAAGACAAAAAGACAAATATAGGAAACAATGATAGTAAGAAAGAAGAAGAGAGGCAGAAAGAAAAACTGAAGAAATTGATACTTACATGGAGTTGGCTCAGTGACTACAGTCGCACATGGATCTGAAGTGAGGGGAAAAATAAAAAAATTAAAGTGGGCCTATCCATTCATAGCCTGCCGCTGTGTTTATGCTTTACGGTCATGAAGTAGTAATGACATTTGCCTATACTTAAAGAGCATAGACAACGGAAAGAGCTGAAGGTGACCAGTGGCCTCGTCTTGAAATAAAAACGTATCGTAACCTGCCGCTGTATTAATTATGCTTTACATGAAGTAGTATATTAATGAGATTTGTCTATTCTCAAAGGGCAGCGAACGAGACAGAGAGCTGAAGGAGGTTAGTGGCCTCATCTTCAAAGACGTACTCATGACTCTGACAGAGGGCAAGGGATAGGCGAATTACGTAAGAGGGGAAGAGCAGATTTAACAGTACAGAATTTTTTCGGACGGAAACGAACCTTTTGTTTCTTCTGAAGCCTGTTATGGGGTCATTCATTAAGTCATTTCCCAATTGTTACGATAAATCTTTTATTTCCTGTTATCATTATTATCATTATTATTATCATCATTGGTCTGTAAGGATTCCGGAGTATTAAAAACTTTAAAGTTAGTCAGGTAATTTTGAAACCTTAACACAAGAACGATATAATGAGATATCTCGAGGTCGGTCACATGATCAAGAGATCATTGCTCACGCATGCGTTTGTCTATATGGTGTGGACGATTTGAATGCTTATCATTCATCAGACCTGCCAGTCATGCATACTTTGTGCACAAATCAGTGTTGGAGTGAAACTCCCTCGGCCATATTATTATGACTTACCTCGAAATACTATTACCTCACTGGGTAAATAGTAACTATTCACGCACTTATCAATGACTGACCAGTGCTCGCTCAAATTGTTCCTCACAGATGCTAACTTCACAACAACCACGAAAATTTCCTTTTCACAATGTGCACAGGTGCATTGCTCTGATTTGCTTGGCATTTCCGAAAAGGTCAACGTCAGTTTTTACCTGCTCTATATTTCCGTAGATTTTAAACCATGGCATCATAAAAATATATGCACACAGGAAATTATGTCTGTCACCATGGAGGACGTAATCTAACACAAAATCTGAACTCATTCACACACGCAAATTTAGTGGCAAAATATCTAACGATTTATTTAACAAATCTGACCTTTTCTGATTAAATTTTTTTTTCTTAAATACGAATTTATCAATTACTCTTAATCTAAATTGCTGACTTTTCACCTTTGAGGGCTAAGAGGAAGAGAAAGTAGTAGAAAAGCCTGGAAGATTCACCTGTAGATGCTCCAGTGCTGAGGTCACAACCAACAAACTCAAACTTGAAGGCGCCGCTTTGGTTGTTGTCGTTTAGGTCCAGGATCATGACTCGTATATAGGTGGAGATCTGAGGGGCAGGCAAGCTCAACTCCTCATCGTCCAGAGCAGGATCGGGGGTGAGCTGGTGGCAAAAGAAAAAAGGGTGGGGAAGGCAGAGGAGAGAGAAACATTAACTGTTTTTGTTTCTGTTTTTTTAATTGAGATTATATCACGAGCGGTGCTAGTGCGCTTTGTGGTCATGTCCATAATTATTCTCATATGCCTGTGAGACGTGGACATCAAACATCATATCTAAGAAGAAGAAAACAGGCCATGAAGATGAGATGGTCCAGAAAGCTCAGCATCACCTACAGAGACCGCATCCTCAACAAGAAGAGACAAAACAGAATTTGGCGAGCAATCAAAACTTTACGACGATCTACTGACCATTCTAAAAAGACGCTAACTGAAATGGTACGATCACGTGACAAGATTTTCAGGGTTTGCCAAGACATTCCTTCAGTGAACAGTACTAAGAGGGAGGAAGACACAGACAGAAAAAAAAGATGGGAGGATAACATTGGGGAGTGAACGGGCATAAAAGTGGGTGATACTGGGAGGATGTAGAGGTGAGAATTAAGAGAGAGAGAGAGAGAGAGATATGGTTGTCACGTCGACTGTGGCATCCACCTGACTACGGGATAAATGACGTGGAATGTGAAGGCGAAAGTTTTTAATTACGGCCTTGAAGAGCATTCTCTAGGAGCTTTTCGGAAAAACGAAAACGAATTGCATATTTCCGCAATCCCCCTCACCCCCCCCCCCCCGAAAAAACACGTTCAAATGTTGTGTAGTGTGAACTTTGTTTTTGTTGTCATTAACCTTCAGTCTGGAAAGAGTACATTTTCCTTCGGTCTCCAAAGATTGTGAGGTCGCACTCTGCAGCGTTTTGCCAGGATCAATCTCGTTGGTCTTTGCCAGGATTTTACCTCATCCTGGCTCGTGAATCTTCAAACAAGGAAAGGCCTCGCTTTTCAGCGGGCCTCCGATTCAGGCGCTCAGGAGGAAACGAATAGAATTTAAGGCCTCACATTAAGGTATATCTTATGTAATTTTTCTTTACTTAATCATTACTGTCATGCAATTATTGCTTGAAATTTTAAAGATACAGACAAAGGTAGAGGTACGCAGTTATCAAGATTAGCACAAAAATAATTTTATGTAGTTCTCGAGGCTGCCTGCTTTAGAAGATAATTATGCAGTTCTCACAACCACCTGCAAAAGCATTGCATACAATTCTAAAGCCTATTTACAGTAGTAATTGTATACAGTTCTCAAGGTTGCTTGCACCGGTAATGTCTGCACTGGTAGTTGTAAGGTAAGCAACTCCTTTGCAAAAAAATTGTTATATGCAGTTCTTAAGGCTGCCTGCAACAGTAGTCTAGTGCAATATCTCAAGGTCATCTGCAATAGCAGTTGCATACAATTCTCAAGGCGATTGCAATGGTAGTATATGGTTGCAATTCCTATGAATATTTGCAACAGTAGTTCTATGCAGTTCTTTCTGCAACAGTGATACTGTTATTTTTTTAAAAGCAGCTTACCACATTGTCAGGACTATCCACCCAGGCAATGCCGTCATTGCTGTATTCCACTCCAATACTGGTGGCTTTGGCCGGACCAAGCTCCTCCATCATAATTTTGCTAACCATCACCCTCTTACCAAAGTAGACTTGGAAATAACGCTCCTCTCTCACTTTCCCGTTGTGAACAAAAGGCGTCCAGCCTGTGAAGGAAAGCAGTTTATTATTTAGCTTATAATATAACATATTATTATATATTAAGACACAGTTTGCCAGAAAGTGCTATTGGTATTATTTTTTTTACCTTAGATGTCACGTGAAGCTCAAGCCATTGCACAAGTCGATAGAGCAAAATACATATGTACAAATGAAGATCTAATACAGTGGAAATATTTATTCGTTCAGTCATCCGATCATTCATTCGTTCATTCGCTCATTCATGCAAGCATTCACGTGTTTGCTCAATCATGATGAACAATACATGCACGAATTCATCTATCTAATCAATCTCCAATCTTTCATCTATTGATTCACTCACTTACACTAGCTTACGAGATAACCACCTCCAGGCGGTTGAAAGACGTTTATAGACCGTAATCTTACACTAGCAATTAACGACTTTAAATTCCTTTACGCCTGTCTAAGCACTCGTGAACATACCTGATCCTGAGCCATACCGCCCATTCACTGCATCTGTTAACGAGAATGCAGAGGCACTGACCTGGCAATCTTTGATAGTCCCAGACTGCATCCCTAAGGGTCCAGGGCTACAGTCAGCTGCAAGACAAGCGAAATAGGATGGACTAATACACTTCAATTTTGGCAAGGGATTTGAATGGCTTTGAAAGGATTTGAATAGAAATCTGTGATAGAGATAGTAATAATCACATGTAATTGAACACAACAGTCGCATGAAATATATGATATAATGGGCAAAAGAGATCAAAATAAAAGAGAAGATAACCAGTAGAAAGATAGACGGACAAACAGACAAACGGACGGACAGACGGATGGATAGGTGGATAGATGGATGGATTGATGAATGGATGGATGGATGGATGGATGGATCAATGGATGGATGGATGAGTGGATGGATGGATGGGTGGATGGATGGGTGGATTGATAGATGGATGGATGGATGGGTCGATGGATAGGTGGATACACGGATGGATAAATAAATGAATTAACTAATGATTGAACAATACATAAATGGATTAATGAATGAGTGAAAAATAAACACAAATCAATAAATGAAACAAAAATATTTCACGGCTTACATCCTCCTTTCGGTGTGGTAGTGATGGTAAAATTGAGATAGTCTATTTCCCCGGCAACATCGGTTGTTATGTGAGTGTTTGCTACTGGCTGGTACTTGAAGACCGTGTCCAGTCCGGAGATACCAATAGGTACCAAATAGCTGGTGTTGGACTCCAGAACCGTCGTCAGGTGAATTTCATCCGTGAAGAAGATAGGACCAAACTGGGAACGGTTATAAAATTATTTATGAAGTTAAGAATCATTGTTATTTCTGCACTAATGGTTGACTGAAGTTTAGGTTTTGGATTTATGATGATAACAGATAGATGGTATGTACTCGTATACTGCAATCATTCTCGCACTCTGTACATGTTATTTACGTTTTGCAAACTATTACTATCCTGCCAAATATGCATAAAACACTTGATCATGACCTCTTCTAGCAATATCTTATGTTCCAATGTCAGTGATGGAGACTGGGTGACCACTTTGAGATCAAACAGACTCACGATTACGTAGAATATTAGTGTAAACTTTCAAAGGGTGCGCTAGAGTGAAATTCTCTTTCATTTATGCTGCCCCCGAGCGCACTTGTGGACAATCTGCCGTAGTGAAGGTCAAGACACTATTGGTTTTGACAGAGAAAGATATGAAGGCCACTCATAGGCCCTCAAGAACAAAAAAGTGATTCAATGGAAATCATTATGGCGATAGGGGATAGATAGCAAAATTCGAGAGAAGATATGAACAGAAAGCCAGAAAAAGCGAACACACAGAAATCACGGCGAGACGGCTAGGATCTAAAAAAACATGTTTTGAGACTAAAAGCCGAATTTAACAAACAAATAAACAAACAAACAAACAAACAAACCTCTCTCCTTGTCAAAGATTTCCCTCAAAAAAAAAAATACAAACAAAATTTAAATGCGTTTTATTTTTCTCAAAACCCGAAATTTTATCATTATTTTGCTATCTACTTTTTTATTTCTGGACCGACTCTCAGCAAATTGTTATGTGTGGCCCATTCTGTTTGTAAATTTTGGGGAAAATTAGGTTTTTGTTATGAAAAAAAGGGTGAAATGTGAAATTTCATGGCATTTTCAAAAATTTATACCAAATCTTTCCTTTGTACATGAGGAGCTGATAATGTGTGACTATGCCAAACAACAAGTGAACGAAGTATCATCAAGTTCTGTTGATACGTGGTGGAGGAGATAAATTTCAAAGATAACCATTTCAGAGAAGCCATGATGGCGGCCTTACATGTCAACCGTTCGAGCCAGTCATTTTTTTCATTGTTTGCATCTACTTTAAACATGCCAAATTCGATGGAAAAGATTAAAATTGTTTATCAGTATTAATAATTTTAAAGAATTTAAAAAATACCTCCAGGGCGCGCCTTTTCGACCCTCCCCATTTCATTATCTTTCCCAAAGACACAGTATCGGGTCCCGCTTGGAATTCATGATCCGGAGTCCGACGGGGGTGTAACCACTAGGCAACCGACATCACATCGGAATATGAATCTGATTTCCATGATATGTGCATAAAAACTGTCTAAAAAGTAGCCTTTCAGGTCATGTTAACAACAACCAATTGAACTGCATGGCAGAAAATGTACATCTACTTTTGCTCCTTCATGTGCAGTTTCATGTCGACAGATCATCTGAGGATTCATTCTCATAACTGCCTTTACTATAGCAATGACAGTATCACAAAAGAATCAAAAACACTTGGAAGAACAAGCTAAAACCAAATCATAATACATGTATATTAACAAATAAGAAATAATAAAAAAAATTCATTCCAAAATTACTAAGATCCGGGAGCAGATTATAACAAAAACAAAAACAAACTTTATGAGCGACATTCTGGGTGGTCAGTTTTGTCCAGCGAATTATATATCTTTTCCTAATGATATCAGGTCAAATTTCACTCTAATAATGCATGGAATCATCGTTCTAAATAAAAATAGAGAAAAATTTCTGCATGAAGTCAAATTAAACCGCAAACAAAGAGATACAAGACAAAACGGCAAACACGTTGTTTTTGAGTAACCATAAAATAATCGTCCACAATACCAACATCAAAGTACACGCATACTTGCATGCACTTAGAGTGGCAGGACAGTGACGAGTTGTACCAAGGTGCATGATTATTATACGAAAATCCCTCACGAAAGTCGTGGGTTCTCAACTAATGATACAAAAGATGAAAGTCTTACAAATGGAATAAATGAACGGGGAAAAGGACAGACAAATATCTGAATGCATCCAGATCCAAGTATCCTGTCTAGCTATTGCCTTCCATAATACTCGGTATAATTCATTTACAGGTTAGAAAGATATATCAAAAGATCAATATCATTGTAATACGTGGGAGAACACGGGGAACTATTTAAAAGAAAAGGATTTTATGCAAACATGCACTCAGTCATAAGGGAACTTTCTTTATTTCAGAAAATTATGTTATGAAATGACCAAGAGTGTCAGAAAACAAAATATTAAGAATAAACTTATTTTTTGTAGAAAAAACTAATAATAATAATAAAAATGCGATGATGTTAAGTAAAAACAAACAAACAAACGAAAAATGATTGCAGATACTGACGCTGAGTGTGACGGCATTGTTAATGTTATCCACGCTGACAATGCTCTTGTAAGGGCTGGTGACACTGGTGCCCATATACGTGACGTAAGGCGGCAAGAAGATGTTGAGAATGGCATCCTGCCCTTCGGCAGTTGAGGCGTTGGACAGGCGCAGAACTGTGTCAATCTCCACACGGTCTCTGACAGACACAAAACAGAAAGTGTTAGACTTAGTCTAGCATGGCTGTTCATGATCGAAATTGGTTGAGTGGATTGATGACGACGGATAGAAGGATAGATGGGAACATGGATGGATGAATGGGTGGATGAATGAGATGAGTGGGTGGGATGCGATGGATGGATGGATGGATGGATGGATGGATGGATGGAGGGAGGGAGGGAGGGAGGGATGGATGGATGGATAATCCACGGTTTTCGTAACCTCATAATCGGCTAGATGGAAATGACTAACTGCAAAATTACTGCAGAACTATATCATCGTTTTTCCATGGACACAGAAATGCTCCCGTGTAATTAGGCTTAATGTTTGAGACATGATCGAGAGCGAACTTTTTTAGGAAACACGTTATTAATCTTACGGGATGGAATGAATAGAGGTGGTTATAATGAAGCATTGCATTAGTGAACAATGAGAATAATATGACTCTGACTGGATAAATGTATCATATGATCTGAATTTTATTTAACATTCTAACGCTCACTTGGATATTAAGATCAGAAGCAAATATCACTTTTTGTTGTTCTTGTTGTTATCATAATCGCTTATGCACATGCCCGTCCTTTAATAAGCTATACTCACGAAGTTGAGGTGGATTCATTAAAGACAGAGGTCAAATTAAACTCCAGTGTCTCACTGCCAGTTCTGGACACCTGGACCATCACATCCAGGATGAAAACAAAGCTTTCCACGTGCAATCCGAAGCTGATCTTGTGGTCTGTCGCATCCTGGGCGATCTCGTTGTCAGCCATTTGCAAGGTGATGTCTACATTGAACATATCGTCATCGGTTACGTGATCACCTCGATTGAAGGTCATACCTAACACGAGAAAAGATAAGGTTGTATGACGGATCTTACTTCTATGGCATAAATCAAAGTATTAGAGTAAATCTTAGTCTTGAAAACTTACAAGAGAATGTTAGTTTGCAATTTGAGTAGTTTTTGTTCAACTCTTTAATGCCATGAGAAGACAGTAGTCTGTTATAAAAACGCTATATATGAATGTGCATAATATGCACATACCTCTTAAATGGTGAAAGGAATTAGAACATGATCTCAAAAAGCAAATCCTGAACTTAATATAACAGCTTTCAGTGGCACCGGCGTGCAGATCTTGATTTGTTATTCTTTGTTCCAACTGGCTATTCGTACTCAAGTACGGCCAGCCTCAACTCCTTCGCGGCACTTACGATTCGAGCAATCATGGTGTAATCTGACGTCAGATTGTCCTCGTCAGACTTCAGGGAAACACCGCACTAGGCGTGCAGTGAAATGGGGTGGGGTGTGAGTGGAGGAAGGGTGGAAAGAAAAAGAGGGGGATGTACATCTTGACTGCTCAATCAGACCAGACATTGACATGTGTGTAATTAAGCATTTTTACTGTGATATCATACGTGTCATCCATCAATTTGGATCACTAACTAACACACTGAGACACCTACCCGCATTTGAAATGACTCCCATGTTCATCTCATACTTCGTCATCTGTGAGTTGTTCAGCTGGGACGACTTTGTCAGTATGTACTCACTCTGGTATTTCTCAATGTTGGGAATATTCCGACCACTTCCCATCACCTGAATGTCTTCAATGGTCAGTATGGCTGAGGTATTGACCGGCATATCGGCATCAAGCCACACCTGTATGTGAAGTTATAAGGAACACAAAGGTCAAAACAATAAAGAAAGTCAAATACATGGAAAGCCTACTATTCCATTTGGCTTTGGCCACATTAAGGGAGGAGGTAGGAGACGGGTTCTAAAAGCAGAATTTGCTTTTAAAAAATCCATTCTGGACTATTGTTTTCCCTTGAAAGTTTGGCCTTTTCTGAACATAAGAATGGTATAAATAAGATGATATGTCCACTCCAGGATGTGAGAAAGGTGGTCATTTAAAGGTTGATAGGCCAATGGCTCATTGGGGTTCTAGATGCAGTGGTATTTCATCAATATTTCATTGGCCTAGGGCAAACTGTAATTGTGCATAAAAGACTTGATTCTAATCACTCCCATCAATATCGGCCCCCTACGGTTCCAGGTATGGACATAGGCTGACCTTCTGAGACATTGACCACACCGAATATCAGCGAAATCTTTCACCAGGCCGTCTAAAATGAATTTTCCACGGCCTAGTGAAAGCTGATTTTTAACTACTTCTGCTATTTCAGGGTGCAGTAGTGATCTATCGGTTATAGTAAGAGTTGTAGATCAAGACACTCTTGCTTTTGAATAGTGAAGACATGGAGATCACATAATTACTACAGACTTTCTTGGACCCTGAAATAACTCTATGGGAACCCTTTCTAGTGATAAAGGTGAGGCAGCAAAAATGGAGGACAAATAATGTAAGCAAAGGCCTAGAAAAAGACAAAATAAGAAAATTTGACTAGTACCATCATTCTGTTCTACTTTTTAACGTACCGAGCTATACCGATTATTATTTGTTTCTGTTAGTGTATTAAATTTGTTGTCAGTAGACAGTCTGGGTTAAATTTTAAGATATTTCCATAAAATGATGACAATAACAATAATGATTGTAACACAACCATAAAATATAATAACAAACAGTAATTATTGTTAACTACGGTAGTACAACTAATATTTAGTGATGATGGTGGTAGATGTTTTCGGAATAATAGTGGTGGTGGCAATAATGTGCAGTAATAAGCATTGACGCTCAACTTTAATCTTAGAAATGTTAAGGGGTTGATCTGGTCAAAGACTATTTCAGAATATCATGGTTTGCGTTTGACTTCTTCTTCAAATAAAAACTGCTGTAAGAAAATACTCGTCCAATATTACCATTATTAACTCTTTGAGCTCTGAATCCCTGAGCCGATCATGTTCTTCCTAGGCTATTTAAGTCTATATTTGGCATACTGCTTTTGAAATAAATGTAATCGGGTCTTGCAATTGGTTGATAGATACAAGGCTTAAGCCAAATTGTTGGGCGCTACATAAATTTCACTGGCTACCTGTTTACCAGTGGATAGGACTCAGACGGTTAGGCATTACTGTTATTTCTGGAACATGTATAAATATCATTATAGAAACCTTTTCAACCCAGCAGAAGCCTTGAGGGATAAATTAAGTTTCTTTGACATGTGACTAGTAAACATATTCATAGACCAGCTGTGACATAGTTGTGAACCTTTATAACATGTTGAAAGTTGTTATGTTGTGGAAAGATCTGTGTAAGTTAGCTACGTTCTAGCTACGTCTTTCAATCCTTTTTCTGATGATAATCTCGGTTTGTTCATCACCCTTTGGAAGTTAGATTGGAGTGAAAATTTACCTTAGACGAAGAGAATGGTGGCACTTTGAAAAGAAGGGGAAAGACTTTCGTTTCCGCTATAGCCATGATGATTGGGTTTTCGGTTGTGTTTAGTGTGATACCGTCCACTAATGTCATACTTCCCTGTAGAATAAAATCACAAAATTAGACAGACAGACAGACAGACAAACAAACAGACAGAAAAATAAATAAATGTATGGATAGGAAGATGGGCAACTGGATAGAAAAATAGCTGTAGATAAAAAATAAACAGATAAATAGGATAGATAGATAGATAGATAGATAGATAGATAGATAGATAGATAGATAGATAGATAGATAGATAGATAGATAG